>QJNS01000041.1:256094-400827 GCA_004154925.1 Monosporascus cannonballus
CCCCCCGCCCCGCCCCGCCCCCCCCCCCCCCCCCCCCCCCCCCCCCCCCCCCCCACGCAGGCGCGGGTCGCGCACCGCTGGCGAGAGACTGCAGATCTTTGCGAAGTCGAGACATCATATGCTTTTATACATACGCCGCGGCCTGGTCCAATGGCCGGAGCTCCCACTGCTTAGTGGGACAAGTTCCAGCTTTCCATCGGCGATTCGTTCCGGGCGGCGCTCCCATGGGTCATGCCCAGGAACCCGGTCGGCTTGCCATCGTGGATGTACGGATTCTGGATCCGAAATTTGGTAATCCTCTAGACGTCATGGAGACCGTCGCGGAGAATCGAGCGTAGATGCGAACGATACCAGGAATTTCCACGAATTGGGGACAGAAAAAGCTCCAAGAGCTGGCGCGATTTTTGAGGCTATTGGACCGCCCTCTCGGCTCCTCGGCTCGTCCCGATTGGGACAGGATTGAGGCTCTCCGGCGTCCAAAGAAAGCTAGGTAAGCGGGCAAAGATTCTCGGCAACGCCCTGCACCACAACGCGAATGAGCTCTTTCCGGAACGGTCCTGCTGACGGGAAGTAGTGTTGTTGAGATTCCCCTAATGATTCGTCGTGACCTAACCATACTAGACTACAAGGGGTATGAGCATGTTCCTCGGCCCGGTGCATGCTTGCTGCGCGGACAATTGCCTGGCCGTCCGAACACGCATTCGGCTGCTAGCTTCCCAACGGTGATCATCCGCAGCCGCGTCCTAACGTTCGCATATGAGGCGGAGCCAAAGTTACGGCTATTTGTTAAAGATGTACCTGAAAGACAAAGGCTTCAGTTCCTCTCTAACCTAACCAAAGTGACTTTGACTGCCAGGCGTTGCCGGTGGCCTGAAATTGACGTGATGATTCTCTTCACCAGGGCCTTGATATCTAATTCCGAATAAACACTTTTTTGTCTGCGCTCATTTCGAATGGTTTCAAATTGTGTTGCATGACCACAGTCGGGGAGAAATATAAAATGCCTCGTCAATAGGAGTAAGCCCAGCGACACCTTCCGCATCTGCCCCATCCTCCGTTCCGTGTTGGACTATATTCTTGCCCATCGCGATAGAGTTAGTCCTCACGGCAATGGAGGGAAAAGCCTTAGAGCGAGACTTGATATCTTCTCTAGAGATCGCCTGGCGTTGATCGATGTTGATTGGCTAGGTAGGTAGGTAGGTAGGTAGGTAGGTAGGTAGGTAGTCAAGCCACGTAGGGCGAAGTTCATGCTACCTGTGACGCTTGTGGTGAGATAGTCTGACATCTGGATCATTGTCGGTAATAGGCAGCAGGTGAGGGAGGCGTCGACAGCAGCATGTCTATCCTTAACTCATTCCATGCTTACTCGCATGCAACGCCCTTAACTTTGCATGAGGAGGTAGAGTAAAGTATGGTTCAAAGACGGCGTCCAGGGAGTCGCGTCCCCATCCCGAGGCCCTGCTCAACTAATCATTCATAGGTGACCCGGCCGGCGATTATGTAGATAATGTACAACAGCTACGCCAAGTAATACAGACAATACGAACAGACAAACCCCCTATCCATGGTGTACTTTTTGCATCTCGAAATGCGCCCATGTTGCTACTCAGAACGCCTGATTGTATGCAATGCCGCGCGGGATGGAAGCCATCCCACGCAGGCGAGGTGAAGCGCTCACTCGTCTCGTCGCATCCTCTCAACCGCGCCGAAACCCCAGACCCCGAATCTTGGCGTGCTACCCGCGGAAACGGAAGACGTCGTACTCCTCATCGTCGTCCTCATCGTCGTCTTCTTCGCCATCATCCACCTCGTCGCCCGCCGCGTTCTCCTTCCCGGCGGCGGCGACGGCACCAGCAGCCTTCCCACCACCGCCCACAGGAGCAGTAACAGTAGACCCTCCCCAGAGATTCGCGGCGCCGCCCGCACCAGCCTTCCGCAGCTCCTCGCGGCGCTCCTTGAGCCGCCGCACGCGGCCCTCGAGCTCCTCCATCTCCTCGAACTCGGCGAGCAGGCTGGCGGCCGCGTCCTCGCGCTCGTCGGCGATGGCGGTATCCAGCAGCTGCCTCCTGCGGCGCTCGTTCTCCTCCTCCAGCGACTTCGCCTGCTCCGCCGTCAGCGCCGGCGCCGAGATGACCGCGGCGGCCTCGTCGTACGCCCGGGGGCCAGTGGGGGCCGCGGGTATATCGGCCGCCGCGATCTCTGCCTCGAAGGCGGCCCATTCCGCTTCGTCGACGGCGCTGGTCGCGGCTGCGGTGTCCCTGGTTGCCGCGGCGGGCGGCGCGCTGGTGGGCGCGGAGGTAGGGAGCGGCTGCTGTTGTGGATGCGGTGCCTGCTGCTGGAGGTCGATCAGCGGAGATTGGCCGGACGACAGGTTCATGGTGGGCGTCGAGTTGGACGAGCCGGAGGAGCCGGCGGCGGCGTGTGGCGTGGCGGGCCGCGACGGTATCGCGATCTCGACACCCTGGACCGGCATCCCGGACGTCCCGCGCACGAGCAGGGGCGGCGTCGTCCTCGTCTGCGTCTTCTCCCTCTCGGTCCCGTCCGTCCTGCTGCGCTTCTTCCGTGTCGAGTCCGAGTCCGGGTCCTCGTCGGCGTCGGACATGGACTCGTCGTGTTTGCGCTTCGTACTGCCGTTATCATGTGCGGGTGGTGCTGATGCTTGCGGCTGTGGAGTCTGTGTCGTGTTCTGCAGGTTCCGCCTGTGGTTGGCGCTCCGTATGTGGCCTTCCCACAGCGCCTCCGACTTGACGGCCTCGTGGCACAGCTTGCAGAGCAGCTTCCCGGCGTCCGAGTAAGCGGCGTGCGGGTGCTTAATGCGGTTGTCAGCGCGGTGAGCGCGCAGGAGGGCTCGGGCGTCTGCCATGTCGGATCCCGGGGGTCCTTTCTTGGTGCGTGTTGGTTCTGGGGTTATCGGTTCAGGGTCATTGGGGTGGTGGGAGATGGTTGTTTGGGTAAACAGTCTGATAGCCCGATAGGCTCATAGGCAGTTTAGGGGTCCAGTCCACGCAAGCCCAGACTAGCCTAACTGATCGCTGGGGAACAGTGGATAGTAGGTAGGTAGGTAGGTAGGTAGGTAGGTAGAGCCGGGGTTAGGGCGGGTTAATTGCAGGCTGTGGCTGTAGCTTGAAGCTTGATGGAATGATGGAATTCCAGCCACAGCTACGTCAGACTGACCCGATTAGAGTTAAGCGCCCGGTATGCACGTTACCTTGGTAGTACCGGTTGCCCCGCGCCTCAATTGGATTGAAATGCTGCCGACGAGCATGTATGTATGTACCTACCTACTGGGTAGCTTCCCCCTAGCTCCAACCCCTGTCAGCCCGGTTTTAACCACCTACCCTACCATAGTAGAGAGAAATCCCCATTTTCATCCTCAATCCTCACTGTATCTTTTTACCCATACGTAAGTACTACGGTACATTATAGTTACCAAGTGAGATAATGCCGGAATAAATCATGGATTTGGAACGTCACATTTAACCTAGATCACTCTCAGCAAGCAGGGACAAGGATTACATGCATTTGGATAGGATCATCGGTAGTGCCTGACGTTCACATCACGCGCGCCATCTACTCGGACGACTCAGAAAGGGATACACGAAACACAGACACGATGGAGGAACAAGAAACCGCAAACGCCGTGTCCTCGACCTGGCCGCCGCCGCCGCCCTTCTGGAAGGACTTCACGCCCGAGAACCTGTTGCGCATCGAGGAGCTGAGGAAGAAGCGGGCCGAGGAGGCAGAGGCAGAGGGCGGCATCGACCAAGAAGATCCCAACACGAAAAATGCCCGCCGCCTACCACGCCTACGCGGCCTGCCCAGGGAGCTGCGCAACCTGCAGCCGCCGCCGGAGCCCGAGGCGGGGTCGTGGCGTGTCTTCGACGCCACCTACCGGCTCGTGGACGAGCTGCCGCGCCTCGAGGACCAGGGCGTCCGCCGCCTGTTCCCGGACCCCGAGGATCGCGACCAAGACGGCAAGCACTTCGACCGCGCCACCATCCTCAAGCGCCTCGCCAAGTCGCTGCTGCTGAACTTCCTCGAGCTCACGGGCATACTGGCCATCGACCCGGGCGCCGTAGGTTCCTTTTTCGCCCCTGCTCTTTCCCTCTTCTCCTTTCCCTTGACGAGGTCTAACCCGCGCTACACGCCAGGCCGAGGAGAAGATCACCGACATCCGCGACCTGTTCATCAACTTCCACCACCTGATCAACGAGTACCGGCCGCACCAGGCGCGCGAGTCCCTCATCGCCCTGATGCAGGCCCAGCTGGACCGCACCCGCGCCGAGACCAACGCCATACGCGACGCCAAGGAGAAGGTCGAGCGCGTGCTGGAGGGGCTGGGGAGCCTGAAGGGCGACGACGGCCCGGTCAAGGATCCCGCCGCCAAGGGCCCGTGGGCCCGCGACAACGAGACGTGGGCGGCCTTGGCGGACGAGGTCACCTGAAAAGAACTATGATTAAATGTGATACGAACGATAGGTAGGTAGGAGGGTCGCATCTAGATGGGGCGGGCATTGAGGGCGTTTACGATGTCAGGCTGGATTGAAGCTAGCATGTGGACGGACATTGGCGCATGTACAGGAAGCAAGCGGTTATGATACCCCGAATTCGATTAAAGGTTGGAACTCTGAAAGAAATGTTCATGTGGTTAATTGCTGGCTCCCTCGGGCAAGTTGTCACTGGACGTGCTTAGGGGTAAGTAGGTATAGATTATTAAGAGAACAGACACTTCAACGAAGCATGTCGTGGTGTAGTGGCAGCACAGTTTCAGAAGATGCCCGGCAAACGATTCGAAAGACGGGCTGAATAAGACGTGATGTAGCTCGAAACATGGGACTTCTCTTAGTTCCTTGCGTCGAATAAGGTACTGGGAGTCAAGCCACGTAACAGGCCAAACTGCTCTACTCGCCGGATATTATCATCTCCCAAAACCGGCATCGCTATGCATCCATACATCGTACCAGGCCCAAACAAAGAAGCACCACGACCCCCCTTCCTTCCCCTTCCCGCCAGCTTCGTAGCTAACCATCGCGGCCATCATCACACGCATCTCCTGTCCGGTTCTCTTGCTGTTGCTTCTTCGCGTCGGGCCGCGCCACCACACACGTCCGCCTGCTCCCCCTTAGCTCACATGACAGTACAGGGGATAGGAATGCAGCAACATTGATAGTCGCCGCAGTCGATGCACCGGGTCTTGCCGCCCGTCGCCTCCGCCGGCTTGACGATGCTCTCGATAGTCGACGAGGCGGCGCTGCCGGGGCCGTTGTTGCGGTCCACGAGCGTCGAGTGCGAGGAGCCTCCGCATGCCATTGTGGACGGCGGGTTGTGCGTGGATAGGTAGGTGGGTGAGTGTGAGAGTATCGCCGATATTGATACTAGTATTTGTGTATGCCCTACTCGGCAGACGTGTTTCGGGATGTCTGGCGGTGATGTTTGTTGGTTTCAGTCAATTTTGCTCCCCCGGTGCTGTTTGTAGACTGTAAATAAGGGAAAAGGTGTACGTATCGCATTACCTGCCTCGGTGTGCAAATGCGGTGGTATTGGTTTTGGTGAGGACGTCCTAGATAGGATTATTCTAAGGTTATCTAGACTAACGTTAGACGGGCGGGACGGAAAGATTCGTAAGGTGGAAAGAGATCGTCATGTACTTATGAGCCGCTGCGCCTTTCCAACGTCGAACGACGGCAATCACGTTCCACGCAAGCACTCAGCCACCGCAGCTCAACCAGCCAATCGCCTTGAAGTCGAGACTGCGGAACCCCTGTACTTTGTCGTCATACTATGGGGGAGCGCTGCCGCCTTTGATTGGTTGATGAATACTTGGTACGGCAGGTATATGCCGAGCCGCAATAAGTATTATTAGGTAGTAAGTGCTACGTAATAGCTTAACTTATAACCACCACCTCGTGAACGATTATTCCTGTTCAAAGGATCAATTCATATTTTTCCCCCGTTATTTCATGGTCCAAAGTTTTGAAATATGAAACTTCTCGGTATTGCCGATTCTCAACTAAGCGAGTAACAAGCTACGTGTGAAAATCCATTATACGAGTTCTAGCATGATGGCTTCAGCAGGGCAGCACCTACCTACATGCCTACCAATCGGCCAGGGTCTGCGGGTAGTACTGATCGTGCACCTCGAACTCCGAACAGAACAAGGCAGAGCTGACGCGGGTCCACGGACTACGGACACTGCCGAGCAAGTCAAGGATTCGCCGAGTCCCTTCTTCCCGCAGCTTCCTCATGGCGCGTGACATCGAAGAGGAAGGGGTAGCAATCCCAGCAACTACCGGTGTCGGTGTCGGTATCGCGATGGAGATGGCAGCTATCCGCAACGAATAGTGGGAGGCTCTGTGTGAGGATGGACTGCCCGCTGCGTTGTGATGACAGACTTGGCCGGTGGTTAGACTTAGAGCGTTTCCGTTCTTTAAGCAATCGCTGGAAGATGGCAAGTTAACTGACGTAATGGCGACAACCTAGTTTAAACGTCTCGAAAAGACAGGTAATGAAGATTACAAAGCAAGCAAGGGAAGGAGACTAATCTCACTGCCAACCATACCGGGACGGAATAGTGGATAGACCACTTTAGAGCTTAGAGTGGAGTATGTGAAGAGAAACTCCCTCAAGAGATTGCGGGCAGGGGAAATCCTGGGCAGTCTGGTTCGCCGGATCAATACCGTATGTTCTGTCCCAAGCGTACGGCGACGATCGAAATCAATCACTAGAGCTCGGAGAGCAGCAAAACCTATTGTCTAGGCCATCTTAAGGTTCACCTTTTTAGCCCATACCTTCCCTCTTTCCCAATATCGATCTATATCAGCGTGGGATATCTGCTGGCCGGGGTTTGAGGGTATCTTATAATGACTATCTGGCATAGGTCACAGAACCAAGTGTATACGATAACTACATGGTACAAGCCGTTGCGCATAGAGCTCTCAGTCTAAAAGCTAGAGCAACGCAGCCTTTAAACCAAAAAAAAGGAGGGTTGGGGGTGGGGGGGGGGTGGGGGGTTATATACTTCAGCGAAAAGTCAAACCGGTCCAACGATACATCGTGTTCCATTGTTACTAATTGATAACCATATCGACCCAAAGGACCACGCCATAGTCCTAGTTGATGTTACGGACTCAGCCCCCCGCTTTAAACAAGACATTATAAGGGCATCGACCAAGTGTCTAGGAGCAACGACGGACTTTAAGCGGCTCAAGGAACTAGCACCGGCGGTGGCTAGGCAATTATTCATGATACCAGTGGCTGCGGTGACGGACTACGCCTTTAAGGTGTGAAGGTATGCTTGTAACAAGAGGGTGATCCGAGCCATCACAGAGTCCAGAGGATTGAAGCATAAACAAACCATAGCGGCTTTCACCAAAGTAGCAGGAGCGGTAGCAGAAGCAGAAGCGAGTAATTATCCTGCGAGCCCTGTATCGGTCTGCGAAAAGAGCGGCCGTGCTTGTGAATGGACATCCGCACGCTTCAAAAGGAGTGATTGTCCGCTTCAAATAGTCGAGTTCCGCAATATCAAGAATTTTTTGTCGTCCTCGCATCAATTTACCGGTGTCCAACGACACACTTCGGTGGACAGGTTGAAGCATCCAAAGGTTTCGTTATGGGCCCATGACACGTATCGGGTCAACGCAACTGTCTACAATGATGAGAAGACGCAGCGAGCCAGCTAGTGCAGACTGGGAGGGCATACATTTCCCTCAGTAGCTCAGCAAAGAATAGCTTGGTAGGCTTCGAGGGCCATTTTTCCGCCAGAGTGCAAACGCAAAGGGCGAGCAGACAGGCTGCACGGATGGTGTACAGCCTGACTGAAGAAACGATTGTGGGCTACTTCACTACAGCTAGACGCCAGTCTCATACCCTGAATTACTTCTGGTGCGACCTGACAGGAGTTGAAAAGTAAGGTGGTGATAATTCTGCTTCAGGATTTCATAAGGTCGGTAGGTCAGATAGCAAATTTACAAGCCAATACGGCTTATGACCTATCGATTATTCCTGTGCGTTGGCGCAATCTGCAGGACTACCATCTAAGAAAGCACAACTGCCGGTAATCCGCCAATATGAATACTTACACTTTGCTTTAGTTTCTAAGGAGGCCACTTCTTCTATTACAACAAACTGACTCCACAAAGAAAAATCTAAGCAATTAAGAGTGCAAATCATTCGCAATGGCCTCATCTCAGAGCAGGATAGCCGAACTGGCAACAGCCATAGTAGTGCTGTCACACTTACTAGGGAGCAGATACACAGCTCTTGAGGGTATATTGACTTGTAGGAAGCTAGGAAGCGTTGATCCCGCTTGTTGTGGGCGATCCACTGATATAAGGCTTCGGAGAGGAACAACCTTGTTCCGGATGATCCCTGAAACTGATAAGGGGGCCCTTTTCTGTGACAAGTGCACACTCATCGGATCGGCAGCTATCTTGTTGAGAAGCGGCTGTCACAACCATCGTTCGAAGCGGATGGCCCCGGCGACCTCGGACTGCCGCCATATATTGAACAATCCCGTGTCGCAGTCCTCGAGGCAAGCCAAGGACCAACGACCTTCTCAGGGACCAAGAAATCTGATTGCTAGCCACAAGGTTCGAGCCCTCTATTGATGATAGAACATCCAGAACAACTAATACACCTGCAGCACAATAGCTTCTTTATCTGAAGCTCATTTCGCGTTTCGATATAGCTAACAAAGTGCCCGTTGATGGGGAGATCACGTTTGCGGATCTAGCAGCCACTATTGGCGTTGACTGCGCTGTACTCCGCCGCATCCTGTGCTTCGCCGTTGCGTGCCGCGTCTTCAAAGAACCCCCGTCCTGGAGTGGTTGTCCACTCCGTAGCTTCTCGACGAATTGCAGAGGACACGGGTATCGCTATTGGATTTTGGCAAAAGATCGGGCGCTCGAACTGTGTTCGTTCAAGCGTTATATGATTATATACGTATTCCTACAATCGCGGACCAGGTTGGCGTTTTTGTCTATGACATGTGGCCATGGCACAAAAGGTTCCGGGTGCCCTGGCTCTATGGTCACTCGCTGACGAGTCAATTCAGACTGCAAGTAAACGGCATCGAAGCCGTGAAAGCAGTCGGCTGACAATACCCAAGGATTCTCACTAGCCTAGGGGACGGGTAACTCCTTTTACGCCGAGCTCTCCAGAAACCCCCAGCGAGCACGCCGTTTCGGTGGTGCTATGAGCTTGTTCAACACAGGTCCCGGGTATTTCTTACATCATTTGACAGATAACTATCCCGGGGATTCCCTGGGCTTCGGAACAATCGTCGATGTGGGCGGATCCCACGGTGATGCAGCATTTGCTGTGGAACGCAAACATCCTAAACTCCGCTTGATCGTCCAAGAGATGCATAAGGAGGTCGCAAACTTAAAGGAGAAGGCAGGCTTAAATGTTGAATTCATGACCCATGAATTCTTTGAAGAGCGGCCTGTTAAGGATGCTGACGTTTACATCTACCGTTGGATCTTCCATAACTGGTCCGATCGCTACTGCCTCAAGATCCTCAAGACCTTGGCATCAGGTTTAAAGCAGGGCTCCCGCGTTCTGGTCACAGACGTCGTGATGTATGCTCTGCGTGTGCTTCCTAACAGCATCGAACGAAGTTGAGGTAAGTGTCTAGTGGCTTGATTATATAAGCTACGCGTTACAAACTTGAAATCTATAATGCTAAGAAACCAGATCTCGATGAATGGAAGTCCCTATTTGAACAGGTTGATCCAAGATCTGTCTTGCAAGGCATACAGCAACTGCTAGCTCTATCTACCTGGCTATTCTCGCGGTGGGCGTGGGAGGGGTGAAAAAAAAAAATTGTAAGTATATGTCGGTCAATGCGTTGCAATTTCTGTCGATCCTTCTGTACTAAAGTACGGAGGTGCAAATTAGGAGTGTTGTAGGACTGGCTACACGATGGGACTCTCCTGCTGATTGTGTAAGGCTTAGCAGCCGATAGTAACTAAATTTTCGGATTAATTTCACCAGCCTTTTAAAAGACTAATATCCAACACCTTCGGCATCGCTTTCTCTCAGCTACAGCTGTATTTGCATGTATTTAGGGAAGCTTCACTTACCTCCCGTATTTTAATTAGGACCTCCTAAAGGTCAACCTGATAAGTTATTCTTCTTTAGTTGCAGATGCTTCAGCGTGTGATGCAAGGCTCTCATGCTGATACAAGCCGTTAACTCCTTTGTTCCTGCAATCCTAGGGACACCTATCAAAGTCTTTTCGAGACAGTCCCGTAACTCCAATCAAAGTGGCACCTGGCTCCTACGAAAGTGTGGTTCATTGAGTCGTAGCTGAGAATATAGAGCTAGTAATAGTGACTTAGACCTGCAGCTCGTCGATGATCGCTAAGCTGAAGTTTTGGCAATAACCAGTATAGGACTTATTCAAAGCTTTGTATTTTATTAAGCGCAGTGGTCAATGAGAAACAAAAGGATAAACACGAAGATCGAGAGACGAGTGTCGATCCTCATTATTTATCTCTACTGCGAGCCCTGGGGGTAGCTCTTTGGGAATAGCTGCAGCAGTTCAACCAACAGAAATTCAATCAAGGGCTACACACACAGTTATTTATATTGCGTTTAGCATTAAATAGTGATGCATTAACGGGCACTCACTGTGCCAATTAATACACCTCAATAACAACTCAGAGGCAGAGTCATGGGGAAAAAGCCTTTCCCGTAGTGGTCCTGCATGCCTTCGATATGCCTCAGGCTGCTATGTCATGAGGGCAATGACACCAATGATCTACGTTCTTCGGGACGTCGTGCGGGCAGGGGCAAAAGTGGTCAAGCTGGTGCTTGCTCACTCGGTCCGCCATCGGACACCAGTGACTGACGAGCCCCGAGGTCCCGTGGATGGGACAATATAGATATCCAGTGTCTCTGCACCCCTGAGGCTGAGAGGGCTTCCCCTGAGGTGACGCCTTGGGAGAATCGTCCTGGCTCCCCATCTCGGAGGTCGTGTTCGATGTGGTGTGTCTCATTGTTTTCTGGATTATGGTGGTGACTCTTTGTTCGTGTTGTATGTAGATTTATTCTATTTTTGGCCTTGGGCCCCCCCGGTGTTTGACACTTCTCCCCTCCAGATGGCTGGGAAGTGTCGGGCCGCACCCACCCTTATATCATTGCTTTAAGTTGGTGCCCAGCTTTGTCAGTATACCTCCGTAACAACGGATTTGTATTTCTGCTGCTGCGAACAATGCTTTAGTAAATCCTATGCATACAACCGAAAGGTGAGGGCGCCCCCACCCCCGCAAACTACCAGGAATAAACGAATTGTTTCCTTTAGAACCAAGTTGCCTCCTAGCTAGCCGATGGCCACCAGAGCGGTTGAAAGTGACCAGATTGAAGCTAAGAAAGAACAACAGGGCTACATCTTACGTCTCTCGCTGAACTGTCTTTTAGATACGCGTACTTCACGATTGTGTCCTTTGTTCTCAAGCTAACCTAAGTCTTCTTTGAACTGTGAACACCGAGAGTGAGTCGAAAACATTAGTCAACTCATCTATCAATTAGCTATGTGCCATAGCTTCATTTTTTTATAAATATGACCTCTGTGACTATTCGCTACCTCAAGAACGACAACATTGAATTCTTCTTTCAGACCCGGATGTGAGTGTCACTTTCTTTTAGTGTCTACGCCAATGTTATATTCTCCATTACGCTATGTAATTGGGCTCCACGGGGTCGCCTACACCAAGTGAGAATATACGCCTGCCTACCTACGTAAAGTTCTCTAAGACAATACGTCCGAAGGAATGAACTAGGGAAATAGCACTACATCTCTAACCATGGATACATTATCACAGTGGCACGAGACCATATTCTTCCTTTATCTCCTTGTGGGTCACTACATTGTATTGCTCGATATAGAAGACACTATCGCGAGACTGGTGATTTCGCTTTCGCTGCCAACTGCGATATATGCACTTCTACGTGGCCCTCCTGGGAGAGCGATAAAGGACCCCACTCTTTCTCGCACCTTCTTCTCGCAACTACTGGTTTGCGGGAACCTTTTCACTCGGGAAACCTTCACTTCATGCCTCGCCCACCTGAGAGAACGTCTCAACGCCATCAGCTGGCCTAGCTCTCGGAACCCTGGACCCGCCGCCCCTCCGAATCCGGCCCCAGCCCCAGCCGACCCCCCTCCTCAGCGACTCCCAACAGCCGCCGACAACATCGCCACCATACGTCGGCGGGCCGAGCGCATCGCGGACCTGGAGCGGCAGCTGCAGCGGATGGGCGAGTACTGCTTCGAGCGCGGCGAGCTCTCGCGGCGAGCTCTCGCGGCGGACCTGGGAGGGGTTCAGCGACATCTACAGCGAGCTGCTGTTCCAGCTGCACCGCGAGGTCACGCCGTCGGGCACGCCCCTGCTCCTCTCCATTCGTTTCGCCCCTTATGGATCACATACTGCTTAGGGTTTATCTCACGAGTTATCAAATCGGTAACGCAGTTTTGTTTGCCTAGGGGTGTGTGTTTCTTCTCTGGGTCTATGTTCATCTATGTACGACACGTACTTCTTACTTGCCACCTGGACTTCTTGCAGTCTCTGGCAACCTCGGATCTACTCCGCATGCCCAGATAATTCTGATGAAAACGTCCTCACAATGAATCTCCTAAGATCAGCGGCACATCTTGACAAGAAGACAACCGCCTAGGCGAAGAACGTGGGATGCACAAAAGAGATTTATCTTTTTCTCGTATTGAGTCCATTGATAAAGCCGGCAGCAACATTAAACTAAAGCGATTTCTGGACCTGCCTTCAGCCCCCACAAAAGCAACAGCTCCGCTGGACTACGGGCATTGCTTGCGCGCGCTCCAACGATCCGCGTTCACTGTCCATTTCCTCTCAGACGTAGATACCTTTTCTTTTTACCGATGCCAGACGATCCATCATGTTACATGTATAAATACAGTGCCCGTTTGCTGGACCCCGCTGCTACATCCTCAAGTTGCTACCGTGGGGAAATCCCATGATAAATAATAGGATGTCTCCGATATTGTGCTGAATTGTTGCTTTTTAATGCAAGGGCCAATCATTGTTGACCCCCACCTCGAGCTCTCTTCGTACCGTTGCCGGCCTCGGAGTCGTTGCGGGGTCGCTTACTCCCAGGCTGGAAGTTCTCTGCCGAGGCGTTTAGACTGGCACGGCCTTGCTGCCCACCACCACGGCCTCCACCACGGCCACGGGCACCGCCGCGGCCCCGGTGGCCTGTTGCTGATGGCATGGGTAGCCCAGTGGGCTTTGGTATACCGCTAGTCTGAGGTGCTGCTGTAGTAGTGTGTGCTGGAAATGCTAATGCGGTCAGCTGATCATTCTTCTGTAACTCTTGCTGTATTGAGCGATATACGGAGCGGGACGTACGAGATGGTTTTTCTGCAGCTGGAGGAGCGGATGATTGTACCAGAGTTGGTGGCTGAGTCGGTGCCGCAGCAGGTGCGGTGGGTGTTGCGATAGGTACCGTAGCTGCCGTAGTGGCTGGTGTCGCCGCTGGCGTCGCCGCTGGTGTCGCCGCTGTGGCAGTTTGTTTGGGGGCGGCTTGCTGCGGCGGGGGCGGTTTCGCATCCTTCGCTTCATTCCATACCTCCCCTACTGGGCGTTCAGGAGTCTCCTTTGCAGCCTTCTCCACAACCGATAGCTTCGCATTGGCGGCTCTGGTCCTATTTTCGGCCATGTTGAGCTGTAGGTTGCTCTTAGACGATGCCAGTTTCGTTGCCTGTTCGCGAGCTTGGGTAACCTTCTGTTCCCATTCTGCTTTGAGCGTCGGCTCCAATTCCTCCCGTAACTTTTTCGCTTCGGCGGCGAGCTTGTTCCTAACGTTACTTTGCACGATACCCTTGACCGTCGCGTTATTCGACAGGAAATCGCGTATCTCCTTGTCATTGAGACCATTAAGATCTGGGAGAGAGGTGGTAGGAGTTCCAGCTGGAGTTGCCGAGGGAGCTTGTTTGACTGGCGTCGCGGGTGGTCTGTTCGATCCACTTGCGTGTTCCGCCTCCCATATCTTACGCTCTTGTTCCATGCGGAGCTTGAAGTCAGACTCCATCTTCTCCTTCTCCTGGTTCAGCTGGGTTTTCTCTGTCTCCATCTGGGCTTTGTAGTCGTTGAGGCGCTTGTTCAGGGACTCTTTCATCTTGTCACTCCTGGCCTTGACGGTTGCGTTAATGCTCTCCTCCGCTTCTTTAGCCTTGGTTTCGTACTCGACGGCTTTGGCTTCTAACGCCGCTATCTTCTCCTCGAAGGCTTTGCGCTCAGCATCCGAAAGCGGTACGGCTGCTGCGGGTCGAGCTGTAGTTGCGTCACCGCCGATCTCCATTGACACGTCACCATTTGTCGTCCGCGTCTGGGCGTTGGCAAGAGCCTGATCTCTCTCGGCAATGGCCGACGCGAGTTGGGTGCGCACGCTCTGCAGTTCTTCCTCAATGGATGCCTTCTGCGATCTGATATCATCAAGCTCTGCTCGTGCCTCATTGAGTTGATTCTGGAGATCGGATACTGCTTGCGGATCGGATAGATCGGACTGGGCCGGCTGGGGAGCAACCGGTGGCGTGGCGTTCTTCTTAGCCTCCTCTTTAAGAGACTCGACTTGGCGCTTGAATGCATTGAGCTGCTCTTCTAAGCCAGCGCGCTCCTTCTTCCCGGCCTCGAGCTCTTCCCTGGTGATTGAGAGATGGCCGTTTGCGTCGTTTAGCTGGGTCTGTAGTTGATCCCTCTCCCCGGCCACCTCGTTCTTTTGTGCCATAAGACTCCTCGCCTTCTCTTTTGCAGAGTTGATGAGCTTCTCGCGGGTGGCCTGCCAGCTGCTCTCCTTCTCCTCAAGAGTCTTCTCTAGTTGCTGAATCTTTTCTTTGAGTGGGCCTTCAGCTTCTCGGAGTGCGTCTCGTTCCGCCTCGAGGTTCGATACGGTCTGTTTAAGCTCGTCCACCTCTGCCGGGTCGCTCCTACCGTGTCTGGAAAGGATATCTTCGGTGCGCTTCTGCCACCTGTCTCTGTCCTCTTGTAGCTGCTTCATCTCGGCGTCCCTGAAACCCAACTGGCTCTGTAGCTCTTCAATCTGAGCTTCGAGAGGTTGAATGGTAGCTTCCAATTCCTCAACTTTCGTCGTCTTTTCCGCTAGCCGTGCTTGAGCTTCTCGGGCTTCGGTTCGCAGAGCAGCGCTACTCTCGCGGAAGAGGTTGAGTTCCTCTAGCTTAGCCATGAGGTCCTTCTGGGCAATTGTACTCCGATCGTTGTCGGCCTGGGCCCGTCGTTCCTGTTCCAACTTGATCCTAGCTTCATCCAACTGAGACTGAGCGTACTCGTATTGCTGTTGGAGCCTCTTGGCTTCTTGAGCTTTCAGGTCATACTGCACCTCGAGAATTTCCTTTTCACGGCGGAGGTAGTTGCTCAATTCCCGGAATTGATCCTCGCCCGAGCCACTCGGTTGGGAAGCGATAGCCTCTAGTGGCTCGCCAGCCGAGGCCCGACTCTGCTGTAGCGCTGAGACTTGGGCTGTTACGTTCTCCAGCTGCTGGTGGAGCAGCTTGTTCTGGGCATTTGCATCGTCACGGCGGGCTCGGAGTTCAGAAAGTTCCTGCTCGAATTTCAGTCGCCTCTCGTCCCAAGATCCTTCGCTTTGTAACAACGCGGCCTTTGCGGAGTCGGCTTCAGCTCGAGCAGACGCGGCGGCGGTCTTCAACTGGTTGTATTCAGCACGGAGAGCAGAGAGCGTTTTGGCAGTCTCGCCGTGCTTCATGACTTCCGCCTCATATGCCTGTTGGGCGTTGGTTGCGATTTCGGCCTGTGCGCGAAGATCTTGCTGATGGAACTGGGAGGAAGCTAAGTACCTCTCCTCCTCCTCCTTGAGGCGTTTGATTTCCTCGTCGAGGATCGTCTTCTCCTCTTCGTGACGGCGCATGACGTCGGCCTGGGAATCGCGTAAAGCTGAGAGCTCATTATTGGATCGGGCCAGCTCAGAGGACAGATCCTCGACTCGCTGCTCGAGCTCCTTGATCGTCGCGTCCTTCGAAGTGAGCCTAGTTTCCATTTCTTGCAGGTACTGCTCCTGCGCGGCGCTCAGTCTCTCAAGCTCTTCTTCAGAGGATCGGCTCAATTCCCTGTATTGGTCCACTTGCGTTTGGGCGTTCTCTAAGTGAGTCTTCGTAATGTCTAACTCTCGTTTCAAGTCGGCCGCTTCGTGGATGAGTTCCTGGATGCGCTCGTCTGTATCCGCGGATGCAGCACCTGATTCGGACGCACCGAGCAGGGATCCAGGTCGGGGAGTAGGTCTTGGTTGCAGCCGCTCCGCGCGCTCCTCTGCACTACGCAGCGCTATTGTCAATTCGTCGACTCTGAGTTGAAGATGCTCCTTGCTCGTCTTCGTGGCGACGAACTCCTCACGGATCTGGCTCAGATTCGCTGTGAGTTCGTCGATTCGCTTTTGAGACTGCTTCGCGTCGTACTCCTTTCGATTCTGCAAATTCTTGATTTCTTCTTCTTCCGCTGCCAGCTTCCGCCTGGCAGCATTAAGATCAGCTTCCATGGAGTCGATCTGGCTCTGGAGACGCCGCTTCGCCTCAGCCTCGCTGAGATCATGCTCATTCTGGAGAGTTTGTTGCGTCGCCAGCAAACCGTTAAGACGACTCTTCTCTTGTATGTGCTCTTGATTCTCCTTTCTGAGGCGGTCTTGAATCTCGTCCCACAGCTTTTTCTCAGCTTTGAGGTTCGCGTTCTCGTTCCGCATGCTGTCAGCTGCGCCACGGACCTCAACGATCTCCTCAGTAATCTGCATGACTTGAAGATCCCGTTTAGCGGCGTCCTCCGACATCCTCTGATTTCTCTGCTTCAGCTCTTTGTTTTCGTTCTGTAGAGCAGCGAAGTTCGACTGTAACATCTGGTATCGTTCCGATGCGAGGGAGAGCTGGCTGGCGATCTTGGCGTTTTCGGCCTGTAACTTACTCTTCTCCGTTGAAAGCCTGTCAATCTGCTCCTTCATGGTCTGGCGGTCGACAGCTTGCTCGTTCCGGTACTGATCGAAATTCTGCTGTAGATCCCGAAGCAGAGTCGTGTAATCAGAGTTATCGTCATTCATCGCAGAATTCTGCTCGATGCTAGCGAGGACACCATCTTGAGTCGACTGGCCCAGAGCGGTGGTCAATTCTTCGGCAGGAGCTCTCGACTCGACTATGCGGCGGAACATATCTCGTTCCTTCATGACTGTGTTCGTCTGAGATCTCAGTGCTCTGAGCTGATCTTCAAAGAGCTGGAGTTTCTGACGGAGAACAGCGACTTCTTTGTGGTCCTCCAGTGCTTGATTCTTAGCTGCCTCCTCGCTCTCCATCTTCTCGCCGAGCTCATGGGTTACTCGAAGGAGCTGCTCATTCTTCTCTTGGAGTTCTTGGATATCCTTGAAGACAACTAGACGCTGAAGTATCATACTATTGACATCCGTGGCCTCGTCTGTCGAGGCGCCGTCGAACTGGCCTCTCTCCAGCTTCTGGAGATGCCGTGTCTCGTCGAGGGTAAGCTGGTCATAGCCCTTCTCCTGACAATGCAGGTTGAACGTGAGCATCTGAATTTGCGCTCCCAGGTCTCTCAATTGGTTCTTCAAAATCCTGACCTCCGCCTGGGCCGTCTCGGCGGCACTTTGGGCCTTGCGCGCGGCCTTTGTTGCGTTATCCCGCTCCCGGAAACATTCATCCGACAGAAGAGACATGTTCTTGATTCCCTCATGCAGTCGATCGTTTTCTGCCTGCAGCTCGTCGATCTCGGGCCCTTTGGCTTCCAACTGCTCCAATACCGCATCAAGCTCCCTGGCATAATCTTCCTTCTTCTGTTGTGCGATTTCCAGGGCGACCGTCAATTTATTTACTTTTTCCACCATTTCTGTCAAAGTGATCTTCCGGGCAGTGCCTGGAGTCCCCATAGGTGAGGGTGCGCCATACAACAATCCGTTCGGTGGTCGGGGTGTCTGTGGCATCGAATTAGGTTGGTCCGCGGCGGCGGTTGAAATCTTTGCACGCATCTCGTGCAGTTCGACTTCAAAGCTGTCCTTCTTCTCGGAAGCTTCGGCCAAGTCGCTCCTTACGCGTTCCAACTCTTCGTTAATCCGGCGAATTTGATCTTCGCACTCGCGCTTGATCTGCTCCTCCCTAGCTTCAACTTCTAGCACTCGATTCCGGTGGGTGAGAGTCTGCTGTTCCTTCAGGTCAATCAGCCGGCGCAGATTAGCTATCTCCTCCTGTAGCCCTTGCTCGTTGCGAGCGGCGGCCTCCTGTAACTGCTGCACCTTCGTCAGGGCCTCATCTGCCTTGCGCTGGGCTTCGTCGAGCCGTTGGCGGAGTTGTTGTTCGGTCCTCTTGAGCGCCTCGTTTTCGGATCTACTCTCCTCATCGCGGCGTTGGAGTTCCGTAATGCGGGCGTTCTTCTCTTTCCGCAACTTGTTAAACTCGGCACTCTTGGTCTTGAGCTCGTTCTCGTAGAAGTCGGTACTGCGCTGTGCCATCTCGAAGCGCCGCTGGAGCGCCTGTTCCCGATATTTAGCCTCATTGAGCTTGTTCTCAGCCTCTTGCACGGCCTGCTGTTGGGCAGCAATCTGTCGGCTGAGGCTTAGGTTCTTTTGATGCTGGGTCTGCAGGTCTTCTGCCAGGGCGTCGTTCGCCTTGTTTTTAGTGTCGATTATGGCAAGGGAATCGCGGTTGGATGCCTCGAGGGAGGCAACACGGGTGCGTAATCTCTCAAGCTCGAAATGAGAAGTTGAGCTGGATGACTTGATGGATTGAAGTTCATTTTCGATGGCTTGTCGAGTGGCCTCTGTGTTATGCGCGTCAGCATGAGGAGACAAGAGCGAGAACGGTGTGTAGGGGAGAGGTTGAAGCCAGATTGTGGAGTTACATACCCTCGTCCTTCAACTTGTTGCGCATTTCCTCGACATCTTTAAGAGCTTTCGCTGCGGTCTCATTACTCCTATCTCGCTGGGCCTCGGCGGCTCGAATGGAAGTTTCGAGTTGAACCTCCAGCTGTATCTTCTGGGATGATATAGCATCATACTCGTGGCCCCTCGCTGCTACGGCAGAGAGGATGACCTTGACAAGATCGACGCTTGGCTCCGTGACGACGGTGGAGAGATTCTCCTCGGGCATACCTAGATGGGTAGCCAAGTAACCCAAGTCCACCGCGGCGGCCATGCTGTCATTAAGTACGTATTTGCCGAATGGGATTCATGAGCGGGTGATTTAGTAATGGCCGACTTTATCGATGGCGTTGACAGGGACGTAGTTAATCAGTAGTAGAAGAGAAGCAGCTTATTATGGCAGTCTGGGTCAGGATGAGTAGGTAGAGTAGGGTAGGTAAAGTAGGTACTCGTAACTATGCGGACCTCAGGCTAGGCTAGTAAGGAAATGACGGTGGATGGAACGTCAAGAGGTGCAGGGAGAAAAAAAAGACAACCCGACTGTTTTCGTGCCGGTGGGAGAAACTGTGAATCAAATTAATCTAGTTGGTAAAAAGGGAAAGGCGGGCATCACTCAAGAAGTCTGTAGCAGCACTGATTCTACGTGCCCAAGTTCCAGAGAGTTTGACCAAGGAAGGAAACCGGGCGGTTCGTTTTCTTTCAAGGCAAAGCTCAAGACACTAACCAGCTGTTTTCGGAAAGGAAAGCGCGACAAGGCGCCTTCCTTGCCTGGGTAAGTAGCGTGCCTAAGAAGCTTGGACTAGTCTAGTGGCAATGAGTTGTACAGTGTACACATCCCCCTCTGTCTGTCTTCTCTTACTGTACAATCTTCGTCTCATATGTCATAGATCAACTTCGGCAAACGATATATTCACCCTGGCTGGTTATTAAATGTATTTTCGGCTTCATGTCAGCCAGATTCCGTCTAATACCTACAAGTCTTGACCGCTTGCTGATTGAGACACCAAAACACGTTCAGAAGCTTCGGCAATTCTCCCAGACAGTTGCTTGATATTGTCTACACAGTTTATATAATCTCAGTCCATTATATCTTTATATAACTGCATTGCATCCCCGCTCTCAGAACTTACAGATATTCCCTATAATACAAGTAGAACCGATTTTCAACGCATCTCCCCCGTCATTCTCCCGGCTAACAAGTGACGACCACCACAAGTCTGCGCCTTCTGCCATGCGTAGTCTCAAAATGATCACCTCGCTTAAACGTAACCATGCACCGAGCCCAATTGTCCCTGTGTACGTTCTGCATCTCCCAGCCGCGCGCCAGAGTTATTACTGTGCGCGCGACTGATATGGGCCACCATCCATCTCGTGATATTGCATGATAGGACCAGCCTGCCACGTGGTTTCCGGCTGGGCATGCATCTCGTGCACCTGCGTCGGATGCTGCACCGGCGCTTCGTGGACCGGTTGGCTGGAGGCTCCCTGCGTGCCCGAGGCAGGAGAGTATGCGTTCGTCGTCTGCGAAGGTGAGGCATTTTGGCCATGCAGTTCCGACATCTGAGGCCCCGGCGACTGGGCATGGAGCTCCGACGCCTGGGCCGTCGGGGACCGGCCATAGAGCTCCGAGGTTTTCTGCGTTATTGATGCGGGAGAGACGTTATTGGTCCTGGGCGGAGGTTTCGCGTTCAAGCCACTAGGGCTGGGGCTATAGTTAGGCGGCAAACCACCGCCCGCGGCTACCTCGCCCTTGGCTTTCGTCGATCGCCGCCAGATGAAGAATACGCCAGTGCCGATGAGGGCAAGGCCAACCACCCCACCAATGACACCTCCTACGATAGCACCCGTGTTCGACGCGGCTGGCCGGCCATTGGGTCCTCCGCTATTAGGTTCGCCACTCGAACCCCCAAAGCCCAAGTTATCAAAACCCGAGCTATCGGACCCCGAGTCCCCAGATCCGTCGGTGTCGTCGAAACCCGGAGTAGGTTCAGAAGTTTGTGTTGGTCCTGAGAGGCCGGTATTGCCAGCTTCGGCTGTTGGTGATGCTGTTTCTGATACTGCGGCATATGTTAGCCGTACCTCGCAGGATGCCGCATAGCGTGAATCGTTGACCTACCTGATTCTGTAACACCCCCTGGGGTCACTTCTGCCTTGGCAGCGCTGCAGTAATAGTCGAGGACCTCGAGGGCCGAAGTGATGTCTTCTGTTGCAGTGGACCCGCACGAAAGTCGCACCCTCGAGGTAATAACACTGCTGACGATACGAGATATGCCCTCTTTCAAACAGACGCAGGCCGCTAAGGCTTGAGGGCCATCCGGACAAAGGTCATATGATTGCTGAGGGACATATTAGTCAACCGCCTGACAAACCTCAGAGGACACTACGTACACTTTGAACACCGTATGAGACGGCGGAGCCCGCGCAAGGTGCCAGAGCACTATATTCGTTCAGAGCCGTGATGTAATATGTCACTGCTCGAATTGTCAGTTCTGGCTTTTGGATGAGTGTCAACCTAGGAATGCTTACTATCCCCCGGCGGGCCAGAGGGCTGGGGAAATGAAGACGTCCCATTATTCAGCCCACAGTACCCCGCGAAGACCGCTTGGGCAGATGAGATGTCGGCGGTATGTGAACAATAATACTTTACACTAGTGTTGATGCCTTGGCTAATAACCAACGAGTTCTGGTTCTTGTTGCACGCGCACGTAGCGAGATGGCTGGCGTCCGTAGGACACAAGCTGTACGTCTTTCACAGATGGTCAGTAATCGGCTAGGAGATGTCGCGGAGACTCACCATAGTCCTAAATCAATCATAGCATTAGCGAATACGAACGATGATTCCAAGAGGGATGCGCCTACCCCATAGCTCTCGAAACCCCAGACCGTGCGCAGGGCGCAAGCTCTTGATATGCCGGCAGGTCGACGATGTACTCTGAGACTGGTTCTGCCGGTTCTGGGAACGGGGTGATATCTGCTTGGCTGCAGTACGCGCTCAGCACGCTTGCCGCACTCGCTTGGTCATCGGACGCAGTCCCGCCGCAGCTATAACTGACTGAGCTTGATATCTCGCGAGAAATAGACGCTAAGTTATTGTTCTTGGTGCAGATGCATGACTGCAACTCCTCGACGGCCTCCGGACAGCTGTCTTGCGTTTGTGACTGGACATTACCCGAGACAGCGCTTGCTGCACAAGGGGCCTAAGTCCTGTCAGCGGGTTTATCTCTGGCCAAAGAAGACAGCACGCTAGATTGCCTTCCAGCCAGAGAGTATATTACGTATCCATCATCATTTGTCCCCCTTCCTGAGCACCACCTCTCAACACAAGGTTGATCGGGCCTCGGTCGAGTCCGCACCGGAAGGAACCCACTTACTAGCATGGTAAATATCGAGAGATCTGTGACATAGACGACCTCCTGAGCCGCCGCGATAGATATGCCTAGATAGGCGAACGCGATCAAGCTCCATAACCTCGTCATCTTCAATAAATCTGCCGGAGTAGCTATTAAAACGACTGAATAGTATCAGAGGAAGGTGATGAAGGTATACAGACGGGACACGCCTCTGGATCAGAACGTGCCCAAGAAAAGGAGGATCGGAAGGGCATGGAGAAGCGCGACTGAATATCCGGCGCAGAGGACCTGACCATTGCGAGAATGTGCCCAGCCAACGTCTTCTAAACAGCCACTTGCATCCATTTGACATTGGTGGCGTCGCGGTAGACCATTCAGAAGATGCGCTATGGTGCCGCATCCCTGTCAGCTGAAAGCCTAGCTATCGCAGGTTGCCTCTAGCATTGGGGGTGGCCCAAAAGCAGGCTTGAGAACAGCCATCCACAGAGAACGTGAGTTCGAGTGTCGCTGTTCAATCTCCTTAGCCACTTCACTGGCGGCGTGGCTTGCGCAGAATATCATGAGCTTCGATAAAAGGAACTCACGCACAGACGACGAGGTTCTACCGCCCAGAGGCGATTCGTAGTCGTTCGTCCGTCACTGTGTACATAGTCGCCAAGATAAATATTGCTAAGATTTTGAAAGGCTGAATCACGCTTCACCCAGAAAGGGGTCAGGGGTACCCTAAGATCACTTTCCCCGAAACTCCGTTTCCCTCTTTGGGAATGGCTGCCGATGATTGAATAACAAGAACTCCGTATCTCAGGAACGGCATCTGGAATGACCCGACAACTTTACTATGGTGTTATGGGTATGTCTTAGCATAAAACTCCCAGTGAGTAATCCAGTTAATGTAATGCGACCCCTTTTTTTGGGTCCAAACCGTAATGTACAATTGGCTTATGGCTGCCTTGAGTACTGGCCATATAATTACAAGGAAGTGATATATGAGTACCGTATCAAACCTGTAGCTTTTTTGGTTAAAGGTTAAGGGACCGAAAAATTCTCGTTGCGTAATGACGCTCATGGACGTCAGTATCGTAGGGTCGTATGTATCTTATCTAGTGGTTTTGGTACGCCTCGACATAAGTTAATATGCCCTAATCATGCCAGCGACGTTCCAGACTGCGAGATATAAGGGGCTTTAATGCGATTACTCCAATAACCCCCTAAGAACGCCCTACGAGTTGTAGTCAGGTCACTGCTCTACTAGCCCCACCGCACTTTTCGATATCGAGCTAATTCAACCACTTCCATAAACCGTTAGTACCAGTTAAAATGCAGTTTGTTCGAATCCTTTGCCATCACGATTATCGCATTTATTCGAAGATATTAGCGGCGAGTGGAAGCTGGAATAACCGTGAAAACCATTGATCAGTTATCGTGTTCGAAGATTCTGAGTATAATATCTACACTAATGTGCCAATAAAATTCGTTCACCCCTCCCACTTCCCCACCTTCAATCCCACCACACTTCCCGACCCTTATTCGTACACTTTTTAATAACTCTGCAATTATAACATGGATTTGGACGAGATTGGTCGCATTTTAACCGCTGGTCGCCAGCCTTACCAGGAGTTCTTTCCAGAAGCTCGTGCCTTTATGCTTGGCGCTATTATTACGGGTGCAACCCAGGGCTGGGTGGCCGTAACGGTAAACACCGACCGGCAGAAGGTCGTAAAGCAACTTTATCACTTTAAAACTCTTAAAATAGTACATAACTTACCTTGCCCAAAGCGGCCGCGCGCTGTCGAAGGTCGTCTGGGCTTATATTTGTACCAGCTCGGTCGTTAGTACCCCCGGGATACGTATCGCAAGCTTTAAAAAAAACGGTTTCGAATTTGAGCCGTACGACGATAAGGCGTTTTTTCCGTACGTTTGCGATAAGGAAATAACGCGTAACGAAAAAGGTTAAACTTAACGTTAATAACATTCGTAAAAAATTAAATTTCGTTACAAAAATTTTTAAATAAGATAACTTACGTAAGTTTTTGTTAATTTTATTTTTTTTAACGAATATATAGTATAAAACGTTCCCGAGCGTCTCGAGTAATAGGTTTTTCGTTTTACATTAAAATATTACCGGAAAACCCTTATTAACCCCTAAAATTATGGGAAACCCCGGGCATTTATCATGGTCTGGGGAATTGTGACGAGCTAGGGGTTTAACCAACTATTAAACCTTAGTCGTACGGGTTTATGTTAGCAGGAGTATCGTAGGAATCTGAACAATAAATATAGTAATCGTATTACGTCTCGTAATTCCAAAGGTGCCTTAAGTAACGATATTATATTGCAAGCTAAAGTTATCTAAATTATGGAAATAATAAACGTATATATTTTTATTCTGGCTTAAGTTACTTAAGTAGCTTAAACCTTTAAGCCTATTAAGCCCTTTGAGCTTCCTTGCCGGCTTAAGGGGCTTAAGGTGCTTGGCACCTTAAACCTTTAAGCCGGTTACGTGAATTCTTAGCGGTGGTCGGGGCTTATCTTTTTCGTGGGCCCGATCGTCCGCAAGGAAGCCAAGACCGTTAGGTCATAACAGGAATAATATGGCAATATAACGACAAAGGCAGTCTTTTTCTTATTATCCTTTACGAAAAAGATCCGGATTCGCTTAACAGCAAAATAACCTCCCGGCAATATTATAAAATCCTAAAAAAGCTGGTTTCGCTTATAAAAAGTTAACGATTTAATATATAAAGGTAATACCGTTAAGGAATTTTTTAAAAACTATAGAATTTATGTGACGGCTAGGCGGTTTAACCAACTATTAAACCTTAAGTCGACGGGTTTATGTTGGCAGAAGTATCGTAGGAATCTAAGCAATAAATATAATAACGTATTACGTCTCGTAATACCAAAGGTGCCTTAGGTAACGATATTATATTGCAAACTAAAGCTATCTAAATTATGGAAATAATAAGCATATATATTATTTTCCTTCTTAGTTTAATTACTTATAATTATACCGCTAATCATAATCATAATTGCTTATAATTTCCTTTAATTACTTTTGATCACTGGCTTAACAATAATTACCGTTACATAACTCGTAATAATCTGTATAATCCTTATTTAACCGTTTTTTAAGGCCGAAACTAGTTAATTCGTAATACGATTTTCCCCTTTCCAAAATCTTGCCCTTAAGATTTCTTTTTTTTTCTTTTTTTCGTTCGGTAAATATCCCTTCTTTTGCTTTTAATTATATCGTTTCGTATTTCCAAAATTCGTCGCGTTTTTCGTTCTTTTACCGTTCGTCATATTAACCTCGTAAAAGCCTTTAACGAATTTGGTTACGAAATTATGCCTTACTTTTATTATTTCTCGAAAAATTTAAGGTATAAAATAATAAAAAACATTTTAAGGTATAAAAAATATATTAATCGAAATCGATTTTATGATAATACCGGTATACCCATTTTTTCCCTTTAAAATATTCGTCGCGAATATTAACGCCTAAAATGCAAAAAAACACTTGCCGAAAAACGATTATTAAAGTTTTAACGGCTTTACCTTAAGGTTCAACGTAAATATTAAAAAAAAAAAAATTCTTTCTCGTTTTATTCGTTTGCGTAAATAAAAGGTATTAATTCGTTCGAAAGGCGTAACCATGGTACAACGTAAGCTTTAATCGTTAAACGAATGAGAAAAATAAAAATATCGGGAATAAAAATAATTAGAAATTACTATTACGGCTGTTACATTAATGCATATCGCAGCTGGTTAGCCCGACATCCCGGCTACCGACTGGTCGGCTATTAATTAGGACGCGTCCGTTATTACCGGTAAAAATTCTTTAACAGATATTAAACGCTAATAAGGTTCTTAACGGGTTTCCAGGTATTTTCGGAATTTAAGTGCTTTTTCCACTTAATTAAATATTAAGTGAATTTATTTTATTTTTATATATCAAATATTTTTTCTATTTCGTACGTTTATTCGTTTTTTACTTTTACGTCGTTTTATACCGTATACACCTTAATTATATCTGCTGCTAATTCGAATAAAAAAACGTAAAAAATTAAATAAAACTTAACCTTTGGTAGAAATTTTAATTAATAATTATTTTTTAAGATTTTCTTAGCGATTTTATATAAATCGATATATTTGAAATCGAGTTTTTTGCTAAGTCGTTTTGTTTAAATATATTTTATAATAAGAAAAACTATTTCCCCCTTTTCGAAAATTAATCTTTTTAATTTTTTCTGGTTATAATACTTACTTATTTAATTTCGTACAAATTTCAATTCTATTTTTATTTTCTGGTATAATTATCGTAATTATTTTAACATAAAAATTGCTTTCATATTAATTGGATTATTATTCCATATTTTTTATAAACCTTTAAAATAAAACCAAAATTTACGTTTATAAATATGATCTTAATATTTTCGTAATAGCTAATATTATAGGCCAATTATGCGGTTAGTAATTTTTTAACCTAGTTATTTTGTTTATAATTAATATAATATCGTAAATAAATTTTTAAGGTTTAATTTATTTATTTTGTTTATTTATCCGTTTAAGGTTTAAATACGTTAAATAACTTATAATTTAGGCCGATTTATTTTATAAAGTCTTATCAAAATTTAAATGCAAAAATTAATCCTTTATTTAATATAATTTTTATTAATAATCCGTATATACTGAAAATATATCTGAAAAAAATATATACCAATTATTCGACATTTATATCCTCATAATATAGTAACAAATAAAAAGATTTCGTAAATCGGTCGACGATTACGAAAATACTATCGTAATATATTTCCGTAACTGGAATTTTTTATATAAAAAATTTAATAATAAAGTTAAATATAACTAAATATTATAATTATTTTACAACTAGTAATAACTATAATTTTCCGTATAACTTATGTCATTAAGCCTTTATTTTAACGTAAATATCGTATTGCCGTATAATTTTCTGTATTATTAATTTTATTTTAAAAACGAAATATATATATTAAAGTCTTTTTAAAGTTTTATAAATCCCAAAATATTTATGTAATTAATATTCGTATATTTCGCGTATTATATCCGTTTAATATTTCTTTAAAATTTATATTTTATCCCTTTTTCGGTTTTCTAACAAACCGTTATTATATTATTAAATTTTCTAATATATATCGAAAAGTACTACCCAAAGTATCGCAATTTATTTTAAGCGTAAATATCTTTTTGTAATAATATCAAAAATTATATAATTAATTTTAACCAATTTTCTCTTAAAATTTAATTATTTATTTAAAATATTTGCTTTACCGTTTTTTAATTTTTTTATAAATAATAACGAAATCGAAATTCGCCAATTTTTCCACGTATTTTAATTATTATTTTGTAAATTCCCTAATTATGGTAAATCGGGTAAAATTTTAATAATCCGTATAAACTTTAACCTGGTATAAGCTTCCTTTTAGAAAATACTTAAACTTTCAAAATACCATAATAATGGCCATAAATTCCTTATTTAAGATATTATAATTAAACTTAGTTTTTTTTAATTTATACGAAAAGAATATAATAAGGTATAATTTGCCTTAATTATTTCGCTATCTAATTATTATGTTTAACGCATAATTCGAAATATCGGTTTTTAGCTTAACCGAACGGTTTAAATCGTATATAATTAGTACTAGCTCGTTAATAATTACATCCTTAATATTTTAAAATGTTTTTTCCGTATCTGGCGTTTATTTAAATTCTTTTTTTTCGTAAGGTTTATAAAGGGTATAATTATTCTGCTAAAATTTCGAATAAACTTTCTATAGTAATTGGCAAATCCAAAAAAATACCTATACTTCCTTAACCGTTATTAACGTTTGCCATTATATAACTGTAGCAATTTTCTAAAACTCCATTTTAATATATCCTAGGATAATGATATATCCTAAATATTTTACTTCTTACTTGTAAAACTAACTTTTTTTTGCATTAATAAATAGCCATACGTCCTATAAAACTTAAAGAACCTTATAAACGTATTTTATATATATTTTTTCCGTCTTTAAAAAAATAAGAATATTATCGAAATAAAGAACGACGAAAATATGGAGATATTTTCGTAATACGTATTTAATCATTTACTGGAAAATTACTAGTACGTTCGTAAATCTTATTAATATAACCAAATACTTAAATAATCCGTATTTCGTTTTAAAAACTATTTTCTATTCGTATTTTTTTTAATTTTAATAAAATTATATCCATCTTTAAAATCGAATATTATAAATTATTTAGCTCCGTAAAGTTAATCTTTTATTTTCGTAATTAGGCGTAATAATATTCGATTTTTAACAATAATATCGTTTAGTTATTAATAATTAACCATAAATTGGAATTTTCCGTTTTTCTTAAATATAAAAAACATTAAGTAACTTGCTAATAACTTCGAAAATTAAATCTATCTTTTTTATAACCGATCTTCTAGGTATTTTTTAAAAATACACAATTCGTTTCCGTTAAAGTTGTAAATAAGGTAAAACTTTATCAAAAATCCTTTTTTAAAAACTATTTCGTAATCCCATTCATTATATTCTAATAACTTTATATCGAATTTTTTTCTAAAAAGCTACTTATATTTATAATATTATAATAATACATTAATTAGATTTTTTAACTTTTAGAGCTATTATTCTTATTTTATATCGTTATTTAAGTATTTTAATTTTGTTTTAATAATAACAATAATATGTCGTATTTTTCTTTAATACCCGTTTTTTTCTTACATCTTATTCCTTTAAGTAATAAGGTTTTTATCGTATTTTTATATTTATATTTATTGTTATTATCGATCAAATATTAAGATCTTAATTTCTCTTTTTTTCGTTTATTAATAAAAAATAAAACGAACTTTACCTGGCTAATTCCGCCGTTAATCAAAATTCCGTACTAGCGTATTTATAGTAATCCTAAGATTATATTATAATTCCTAAATAGAACGATATCAAAATTAACTATTTAGTATCTTCTTTAAACAAATATCTCGAAATAATCAATTTCGCATATAATTCTTCTGTTGTTATAAACGAATTCCTAATTTTCGGCATTTATTATTATATAAAATTTTAACTTATATCTTTATAATAATTTAAGCTTATTAACCATATCCGGTACAATATAATTCCTGCCCAAAATTCCGTAATTTACTATTATAATATATTAATACGTTCCAATTCGTATATCTAACGTAATAAAATTATTAACGTTTCTTATTATCGCGTTTAAAATCTTTTTCGAGAATTCCTTTTAATTCCTTTAAATTTCGTTATCCTACGATTTTTTTACAGGTAACCTTTTTTTAATTCCTGTTTAAATTTATTAAACTTTGCTTAAATTTCTTTATTCAGCGCATTAAGCTGCTATATTTATTGTTATTACTGGCATATTATTCCTTCGAGCCGTATTAATTGCTTTTAATTTTTTTATAATTTCTTCCTTTAATAAATAAATTATTTTTTATATTTATAATTATATCTTATTATATGTTATCTTAATTATCGTTCCAAAACTTTCTTATAAATTAATATATTTTTTCTTTAATAACTTTTTTTATAAAAATTTATAATAAATATTAATTAAAAATAAAAATCCGTAATAACTTTTTAATAATATTTTTTTACTATACGCTGGATTAATTCTTTTTCTATTTAATAATTATATTATTCATAATAATAAAAAAGGTTTTCCTATAGATATTATTTTCCTTCGGGCTAGGTTTCTATTTCGGCCAATTACTGAATATCTTTTAAAGCTATAATTCGAAATTATTAATACCATTATTTATTATCTTTATTATTTCCGATACGGTTTAAAAAATCGAATCTCTTATAATATATACGGGTAATTTGTTCGTAAATATATTATTTTTATTTTTCGTAATCGGAATATTTTCGTTATTAACAATATATGGCGTATATTTTGCCGTATTGATTAAGAATTCTGAAACAAACTTTTTTATCGAATTCTAATACTTACGTAATTATCCTTATAATGCTTTTTGCTATATTCGCGATATCTATTAAGCTAGCTTTTTAGTTTTTCGCATTCTTTATCGGATTTCTTATTATAATAATCCTTATTAAACCTTTTGCTATAACCTTAATATATATTTGGTTTAAATTATATTAATAATTTTATTATCGTTTTCTTAATTATTCTAAAATTATTTTTTCGATATAACAATTTAGTTATTTTATTGTAACTTTTTAGGTTTTTTATATTTATAAACCTTATCTCCCATTTTGCCGTACTTAAAGCACTTAATCTAGCTTTAGTTTTATTTATAAGTAACGCCGAATTCCATAAATCTTGACGCCGTTCCGTAAAAAATAAAAAATACATTTTATTTTTTCTCTTAGTGAAACTTAGTATATTCTAAACGTAAAACGTATTATTCTTTTTTTCTTAGCGTTTTTTAAATTATTAATTATTAATTTTAATTACCTTTGTAATATACCGGTTTAAAATAATTAATTGTTTAATCCAAATAATCTTATTTTTTATATTATCCTTTAATTCTTTATAAAATATATTGATAAAAGTATCGGCTTTATTATTTCCTTATCCGGCTTTAATTTTAAAGCTTTTAAAGGTTACGGCATATTTAAATACGGATCTCTTTTGTTAAAGTTATAAAAATTACTAGGCCGTAAATCGTTCTTTATCTGGATTACCGAAATTATCGCGCATTTTGTCCTTAAAATTGGTATAAAATAAAAAGATATTATTAATAAAATCTTTCTTATTTAATTTTCTTATTTTTAAGAAATTTCTTATAATAAGTTTAAACTAATCAGCCGCATTTTCCGTTAGATATGCTTTATTACTAAAATCTGATTTGCCGGATTATTAAAGTTTAAGAAATAAAAGTAAATTCGTATCTAAATTAAAAAGGTTTAAGGGTTACTTTTTTTTATCGTATAGCTCCGGTTTCTTAGGTTTTATACGGGCGAAAAAAGCTTAAGTAAATGGCGTAACCCTAATTTGTCAAATTCTTTTCTCTAGTTCCCGAATTCGAACCTAAAACTGTTAAATAAAGGTTTTCTAAGTGTTAATCGACATTTTAACAATATTAAATATTATTAAAAATTTAACAGTATTATTAAACAAAAATTTGTAACGTATAATAATTAAATAATTTAACCAATTATTAAACCTTAAATTAACGGGTCTATATTAACAGAAATATCGTAAAACTCTGAATAATAAATACAATAACGTATTACGTTTTATAATACCAAAATTACCTTAAATAACGATATTATATTATAAATTAAAACTATTTAAATTATGGAACTAATAAACGTATATATTATTTTCCTTTTTGGTTTAATTCCTTAGAATTATACCGTTAGTAATAATCATAATCGCTTATAATCTCTTTTAATTATTTTTGATCACTGGCTTAGCAGTGATCACCGTCACGTGACTCGTGGTAGTCCGTATGATCCTTGTTTAACCGTTTCTTAAGGCCGAAGCTGGTTGGGTCGTAATAATTTAAGTAATCGGTTAATTTTTGTATTCGCCGAATTTAAATTTAATTAAATATAATTAAGATATTTTCAAAAAATCAAATTTACCAAATTAAATTTAAATTTAGATGTTATGGCTTAGCAGCCTTGGCTTCTCCAAACGGTCGGGGAGCTTAGGAGCTCAGGCCCCCGACCATGCCAAGAGGGTCACGTAACTGGCTTAAAGAGACTTAATGTACTTGATTGGTGTTATAAGGACTTGGCGCCTTGAGCCAGTTAAACCAGAAGATGGGCTCAAGGGGGCTTAAGGGTACTTAAGGGGAATAACTTATTAAAGGATATTTTAAGCCAGTTTAAATAACTTAAGCCAAAATAAGGATATATATGTTTATTATTTCTATAACCTGGATAATTTCAGCTTATAATATTTATTAATATTAATTGTTTGTAATTAATAATTTGTTATTCAAAACGTTTTTAATATTACGAAAAATAATATGTTATTGTATTTATTGCTTAAAATCCCACGATACTTTTGTTAACATAAACCCGTCGACTTAGGTTTAATAATTAGTTAATTAATTTAGCCGTTATACGTTATAAGCTTTTGTTTAATAATATTATTAAACTTTAAATAATATCGCCGATATTATATCTACTAATAAGCAACCCGAATAACCTATTTACTAAATCCTTAAGGACCTTAATACCGGAATGGAATCCGAGGAAAAAAAGGAGCAACCTTGCCTTTTTCGAAAGGAAGTTTTTCGACGCCTAGATATTATAAACGAACGCATCCTTTAACTGGAACAAAACAAAAATAATCTTATTACGTCTTTCCAAATTGCCTATAAAAAGCTTAAAAAAAAAGGAAAAGTTCCCGAAACTAAAAAACCCTTTCGGCCGAATTAAGTTATTCAGCTAAATTCCACCAAGGAACCGGAAAAGGTCCTTAAACCCCTTAAGCCAAAATCTTTTAATAAAATTTTAACCAAATTATAACTATTTTTAACCTAATACCGAACGTACTTTAGGTATTTTCTTATTTAATTCGTTACGCTTACTGTACGAATTAAATTCGCAATTGGACGATTTACCGGAAACGCGGCCACTTAGTTTAAGCCGGCTATAAAAAAATATATTACCTTATTAATCGAAAAACGCAACCCGGAAATAATACGGGTATATAACGATTATAAATAGTTCGAATAAACGTTAATAAAAGCTTTCGGAATAATAAACAAAAAAACAAAGGCCGAAATACAGATTTAATAGTTACGATAAAAAGGATTAACATCCAGTTACGGCAGTACGCTTATTTAGCTGGCATTTAAACTAAATTAAGGGCAAAAAGTATTAATGGCTAAGTTTTTCGACGGCCTGAAAAAAAAAGTACAAGAAAAACTTTTTAAGTTTAACCGGCCTAATTATTTATTAGATTATATCGTTATGGTAATTAAAATCGATAACCGATAATATATTTGGCATACTAAAAGTACTAAAGGAAAACATAATAACAAGCTTCGGCATACGGCTAATACCAGTATTTTTCGGCGTAATAATACTTTTTACGGCATTAAACTAAGCCCAATAAAACTGGGAATTACTTATAAAAAGGATTAGAGCCAAATTAAATATTATAATTGCGGAAAATTAGAACATAAGGTTTACAAATGTTATTCGCCTAAGAAATTACGATAAAATAACTAAAAGCCTATATCCGAAAAATAATTTAAGGAAAATCAAAAAAACGAAAATAAACTTATTAACATAATTCGACCAAAATATATGCCAGGCCCGCCGTAACAAAAAATTCAATAAGGAATACGAAAAACCAGGAACTTAACTTAATAAATAATTAAGGGATAACAAAGTATTTTTAAGGAATAGTTAGAAAAACATTAAGGCTAAACGGAAAAGGTTTATCCCGGAACCCTTAATCGATACGGCAAAATACATGCTATTTATTGCAAAAAACAAAATTGCCTTATTTACGAAAAATAAAAACGGCATATTTATAGCAAAATTATCCGTATGTATTATAAAAAATTCGATTTTCCCAACAAAACGGGAAAAAACAAAAACGATAAATAATAATATTAACATTTTCGATTTATAATCCCTAAAAACGATTTTTTTTAGCTGGCAGCAGCAAAAAGCTGGCCTAAAGGAAAATAATACCCGCAAAAAGACCCCTTTTGTTACTATAAGTGGTATAATTACCAAACGGAAAAGGAATTAATTTAGCACATTATGGAAAAGTATTGCCAAAAGGCTATTATAAATTTTTATTTTTAATTAATATTTACCATAAATCCCGATAAACGATAAGCTTTAAAGGAAGAAATCCAATAATTTATACGAGATTTCCAATAGGAAGGAAATAAGGCTTAATAGGAAACCATACGCCACATTAAGGAATAATTTACCCAGTAAGGAAAAAAAATCTAACAAAATCAGGAATAACTGATATAATTCGAAAGCACAGTACGCCGACAAGAACGACAAATACAGCAGCTTAACGCGCTATATAAAAAAACATAGACAAAACTTAACAAATTCGAAAAGGAATTAAAAGACGAAAGTTACCTATAAGAAAACCGCAAGATAACGAAATTTAAAGAAATTAAAATAAATTTCCAAGAAAAGCTTTAAACGCAACGATAAAAGCTGTTAATAACCTTATTATTTTAGATATACGAATTGGAACGTACTGGTATACTGCAATAATGGATTACGGAGCTTTAAGTGGAAATTACATTGCGCCGGATATGGTTAACGAATTTAAATTACCATGGAAATATAAGTTAAAATTTTACATAGCAACGAACGCCGAAGGTCAAAATTTCGCTTACGATAACGGAAAAATCCTATGCGAAATTAATTACTTTAAGATCTTTATTTAAAAACGATACTAAATAGTTAATTTCGACGTCGTTTTACTTGGGAATTACGACATAATCTTAAGATTATTATAAATATGCCAGTACGGAATTTTGATTAATAAAGGAATTAGCCAGGTAAAATTTTTTTTACCTTTTATTAACAAATAAAAAAAAAATAAAATTTTAATATTCGATCGAAAATGGCGACGAATATAAGCATAAAAATACGACAGATACCTTATTACCCAAAAGGATAAAATATAAAAAAGAAAATAAGTATCAAAAAAAATACGACATATCGTTATTATTATTAAAATGAAATTACGGCAATTAAATAACGATTTAAAACAATAACCTTAAAAGTTAAAAAATTTAATTAATATATTACCATAATACCATAAATATAAGCAGCTTTTCAAGAAAAAATTAAATACGAAATTACCAGAATATAACAAATAAAATTACGAAATTATTCTTAAAAAAGGTTTTTTAACGAAATTTTACCTTATTTATAACCTTAACGGAAACAAATTATACGCTTTCCGGGAATACCTGGAAAATCGGTTATAAAAGGGATGGATTTAACCTTTAAAATTATTAATAGGGTACCCGATATTTTTCGTACCTAAAAAAAATAATAAGTTGCAATTTGTAATTAATTATCGACAATTAAATAATATTATTATTAAAGATCAAATATTATTACCCCTAATTACAGAAATAAAAAACCGATTTTATGGAACCAAATAATTTATAACATTCGATCTTAAAAATAAATATAACCTTATTAAAATTAAAAAAAGATACGAATAAAAAATAACCTTTAAAACGAAATACGAACTATTTAAGTACTTAATTACGCCAATAAAATTTACGAACGTACCAATAACCTTTTAACGGATAATAAATTATGTATTACGGAAATACCTCGATATTTTTATTATGTATTATTTCGATAATATTTTTATTTTTTTAAAAACGGAAAAAGCATACGTAAAATACGTTTACAAAATCTTTTAAGCTTTACAAAATACGAAGTTATTAATTAATACAAAAAAAAACCAGTTCCATAAGCAAAAAGTAAAATATTTAGGATATATTATCACCCCAGGACATATCAGGATGGACCCAAAAAAAATCGCTATAATTACGGAATAACAAACGCCAATAATAGTCAAAAAGGTATAGGCATTTTTCGGATTCGCTAATTACTATAAAAAATTTATTTGGAACTTTAATAAAATAGTTATACCCCTAATAAACCTTACGAAAAAAAAAATTCAAATGGACGCCAAAAACAGAAAAAACGTTCCAGGAAATCAAAAACGTAATTACCAATAAGTTAATATTAATTATATACAATTTAATACGTCCCGTTAAGCTAAAAACCGATTTTTCGGATTACGCATTAAGCGTAATAATCGGATAGCGAAATAATTAAGGTAAATTGCACCTTATTACGTTTTTCTTATATAAATTAAAAAGAACCGAATTTAATTACGGCATTCCAAATAAGGAATTTATGGCTATTATTATGGCATTCCGCAAATTCAGGCATTTCCTAAAAGGAAGTTTATACCAGGTTAAAGTTTATACGGATTATCAAAATCTTACCCGATTTATTACGACCAAAAAACTTATAGGACGATAATTACGATATGCGGAAAAATTAGCGAATTTCGATTTCGTTATTATCTATAAAAAAGGTTTAAAAAACGGCAAAGCAAATGCCCTAAATAGGCGACCAAATTTCGAAAAAAAGTTGGTCAAGGTTAATTACATAATTTTCGATATTATTACAAAAAGATATTTACGCTTACGACAAATTATAACAATTTGGGCGGTACCTTTTAATATATATTAGAAAATTTAACAATATAACGATAACCTACCGGAAAACCAAAAAATAAATAAAATATAAATACTAAAGGAATATTAGAAAAACCTGGTACGAAATATACATAAACATTAATTACATAAATATCCAAGGATTTACAAAACCTTAAAACGATTTTAACGTACATATTCTTTTTTTAAGATAAAAATAATAATTCAAAAAGTACGACGGCAATATAACCTTTGCAATAAAGCCAAGGTATAACGATATAAACCCTATAAAAAATTATAACCATTACTGGTCTCAAAAAAACCTTAAAATTTAATTATTATGGATTTTATTACTAAACTTCCCTTATCCGAAAATCCAGCAACAAGAATATATTATAATAGCGTTTTCGTCATCGTCGATCGATTTACGAAATTTTTTTATTTTTTACCTTATTATAAGAATACTAACGCAAAATAAATGGCATATATTTTTTTCAAAAATATCTTTAATACATATAAATTACTAATAAAAATTATTTCGAATAAAGGATCGATATTTGCATCCAAATTTTAACAAGGCCTTATAATACAAATTGGCCTAAACCATAAATTATCTAACGTATTTAGACTTTAAATAAATAAACAAATAAAGCAATTAAACCAAATATTAAAAATTTACTTATAATATTACATTAATTACGAACAAAACGATTAGGTTAAAAAATTGCTTATTGCTTAATTAGTTTATAATATTAATTATTACAAAAATATTAAAATAATACCATTTAACGTAAATTTCGGTTTTATTCCGGAAATTTATAAAGAAATATGCGATAACGGTTTAATTAATATTAAAATAATCCTTACGTTAAAACAATTACGACAATTATATTAAAAAATAAAAACAGAACTAGAATTCGTACAAAATCAAATAAGCAAATATTATAACAAAAAACGGTTAAAAAATTAACTTTCGAAAAAAGGGAAATAGTCTACTTTGTTACCAAAAATATCCAAATAAAACGTCCTAATAAAAAACTCGATTTCAAATATATCGGTCCATACAAAATTACCAAAAAAATTTCAGAAAATAACTACCGGTTAGAATTTCCACCAAAAATCAAACTTTATCCAATTTTTCATATTTTCTTACTCGAATTAACAGCAAATATAATTAAGGTTCATACGGCACAAAACGATATAAAAATAGAAAACGAATAAACATACAAAGTAAAGAAAATTTTCGATATACAAAAACAAAACAGACTTACCCAATACCTAATTAAATAAAAAAAGCACCCGGATTCCAAAAACACCTGGGAACCCGCCAAAAATCTTACTAGCGCCCAACGCTTATTAAAAAGCTTTTACTAATAACGACGGGCGCGTCCTAGTTAACGGTCGATTAATTAATAACTAAGATATCGGGCTAATCGGCCGCGGCCTGCGTTAACGTAATAATTACGACGGCAGCCTCTAATTATTCTTATTTTTTCTTTAAACGCTTAAATTCCTCCATCATTTTTATACCCTAAATACCGCAATAAAATATTTTAATTCCCCGCTGGCGAAAAAACTTCTTTTATTTTTGCAAACGACTTAAACGGCCAAATAATTTACTTATATACTGCTATAACTCGGATAAACGCTAATAAGCCTTAAGTAATTCTTTTTTGGCAAAACGTTCTTAAAAGTTTAGCCGATCCTTTTCAGTTATTAACCGATAATGCTCGATTTCGGAAAAACCAAAAAAATCATAAAGACCCCCGTAAGCCGTACAAAAAGAACATTTCCCTAAATTATGATAAACTTTGCAAATTTTATTCGCAAATTTGCAGCAAAAATAAAAAACATTTAAAAATATAATAAAATCGAAACGGTTAATATGTTTTAAAAAAATAAAAATATTAATACGTTTACGAAACCGAGATTTTTTAATACGACCAGACATATTAAATATAAAGGAGGAAAAGTTACTTACCAAAAATAACAAACGGACGAATTAATCTTTAGGGATAAAAATCCTGGAAAAAGAAAGATCGTATTATGGCTTAGCAGCCTTAACTTTTCCAAACAGTCGGGAAACTTAAAAGCTCAGGCCCCCGACTATGCCAAAAGGGTTACGTAACTAGCTTAAAGAAACTTAATATACTTAATTAATGTTATAAGGACTTGGCGCTTTAAACCAGTTAAGCCAGGAAATGGGCTTAAAAGGGCTTAAAGGTACTTAAGGGGGACAATTTACCAAAGGATATTTTGAGCTAATTTAAATAACTTAAGCCAAAATAAGGATATATACATTTATTATTTCCATAGCCTGGATAGCTTTAGCTTATAACATTTATTAATACTAATCGTTTGTAATTAACAATTCGTTACCCAAAACGCCTTTGGTATTACGAAAAGTAATACGTTACTGTATTTATTGCTCAAAATCCTACGATACTCCTGTTAACATAAACCCGTCGACTTAGGTTTAATAGTTGGTTAATTAGCCTAGCCGTCACATTAGATATTTACTTAATAATAAAAAAAATCGCTAACATACGCTTAAAATAATTCGAAATACGTGGTCCCAAATTAATCTCCGTTTTATAACTAAGCTTATTAAGTTATTTCCCAAAAGATTAAAAGTTGTACGCCGGGCCTATAGATAATATATAAGATATTATTTGCCGGATTTAAGGCTTTATAATAATATATAGCATTTACGTATTAATTTCAAATTAGTAAAGATATTTATAAATGAAATTATGTGATCTAATTAAGAGCGGAGTGGATTGGATAGGGTGAACGAATTTTATTGGCGCATAAGTGTATCGTGCAAATTATATCGTGTAATAATTTTCTGTTTATTTGGCTTAGCTTGAAAAATATAACTTGAACCCAAATATACCGTGCATAAATAATTATTATTATAAAGATTTTGTAACGAATTATTTATATAAAATTATATAAAAACATATTATAATTATTTAATCAAAACTATTTAGAAATATTTCATTAATTTTAAAAAAACTAAATAACACAAAAAAGTCGTATAAATATCCGATGAAAAGGTTGTATACTTAAAATACTTAAATTCTTATAAAAAACACAAATTTTAATAGATAATTAAAAAACGTTTAATTATTAATCGACGGTTATAAATTCAATCTTATTTTCAAAACCGTATTAGTTTAAAACTTAGTTTATTTTATAAATGTATAAAATGTAAAATATTTTAATTAAAATTTAAACAAAGAAATAGCTGAATATTTTTTAATATTATAAAAACTGTATGTACAAGTTAAAATATTAATATTTTATAAACCGTTGCTAACTTACTTAAAAATATTAAAACTTTTAACGCCAAATATCGTCGATACCTAACAATTAACACCTTGTAGCTAAGTAGCCAAACATCTAATACCAATCCCAAATTAGTAATCAAAAATCTTCACGCAACTTACCGTATCATTAAAGTTAATTTATCTTAAACTACGAAACGATATTTTATTATCGACATTTATAAAAAAGGCTACTACCGAATTAATTAACAACGACGAAAAAGCTCGTAAATTAACTCTAATAGATAACGAAACAAAACGTATAAAAAGTTAAAAAGTTATTTACTAGATAAAAACAAGAAAAACCGCCTTTTATTTTACTAAGTAAAAAAGATTCTCGAACGGAAACAATACGCAGAAAAAACTAAAAAAATATAAACGGTAAAAACAAAAGAAATCATCATAACGTAAAACTGCTTAATTAGCAAACGTATTAGAAAAAAATATAAAATAAAAAGGCCGTCTGTGACGGCTAGGCGATTTAACCAACTATTAAACCTAAGTCGTACGGGTTTATATTGACAGGAGTATCGTGGGATCCTAAGCAATGGATATAGTAACTAGTCGCGTCTCGTAATACTAAGAATATCTTGAGTAACGAAGTGTTATTTGATGGAAGCTGCTGCTATTTAAACTATGGAAATAACGAACGTATATATCTTGATCCGGCTCACTGGCTCACCACCAGTGAGTTGGTGATCCGTCACGTGACCTGACCCACTTGGTTTTCTTGGCTGTTCCTATTGCGACCGTTTCTGGAGGCCGTGGCTTGTTAGAACGTGACATCGTCCTAATAATGCGAATTTATAAAAAAAAATCGATAATAAATCGTTGACATATTAAAGAGTTTAATACATGTAAAAACAGCTAATTAAAGCTATTTAACGAGACTAAATAATTGTAAAAAGAAAATTATTAAAATTTATCTTATATTTTCCTATATACTAAAGCTTTATACTTTGGCATATAGGCTTATAGTTTTTATTTTAACGTATTTTATAATTACATCATATAGAAAAGCGTTTAGAAATAACATTATAAAAGTATAAGCGGCTCCGTATTATAAGCGAAGTAAGTTAAAGTTTTAGAAACTATTTCGAAAAACTAAAATAGAATATTAAAGATTGGATAGAATTTGTAAAAGGTGACGAAATGGTTGTACGGGGTAACGTAAGTAAGATAACAAGTTTTCACTTATTATAAATTACCAATTATAAGGTACGTATAATTATATAAATATAATTACTTTGCTATTTTTTTATTTAAAGATTTGAAAATTTTCTAATTACTTATAGCTGGAAATCCGATTATTATAATCGTAATCGTAAAATCTTTAATAAATGCTTTTTTCTCTTTCCAAAAAAATAACAGTATAACGTACGATATTACAATTAACTCAGCTAATTCTAATTGTCTAAACAAAAGATTAATACTTAATATTTATTTGTGAATATTAATGTAAATTTTGAAATCCGTAATTATTAATATAAGATATATTTTGCTATGAAAACTTACGCGATTTTTAACAATTATATACGTTTTTCAATTATTTTAACGGGTTATTTATTATTTTTATACGTAAATATAAATTACTACGAAATATTTCGTTATTTTTAACGATCAATACATAAGTATTGCGTATTTATTATTCAATATTCTTAATAATATTTTCGATAATTTAAAATTTATATAACGTAATTTTAATATAATATATTAAATTATTTTTTGTGATATAATCGTAATTTTTACATTAATTATTTTAATAATTATTTCGGTCTTATCCTTGATCTTTTTTTAACAATTTAGAAAATTACATTTATATCGGCAAAAGTGATTTTAATAATTTTAAAAACATTTTTATTAAAAACTTCGTTCATTTTATCAAATCTTTTTAAAATACGAACATATGATTATAAAAATCTTTATTATTATTAATAGTAATATATATTTTCATTACGATAAAAATAACTTAATATAAATTATAATATTTTATATTTATGAAATATTGATTATTATTATTATTAATATAAAGTTTTAAATCATAATATTTATTAAATATTATAACCGTTTTAACCGTATAATATTATAGTACGTTTCGTCATTTTTATAAATTTTATAAATACGTTTTACGGTATTTTAAACGAATTTTAAATACGGATATTCTGTGAAGGTTTTAAGCGTAAATTTATTGAAAAATTAATCAATTTTCTTAATAATTTCTGCTAGAAAACGAGCGTTTTTACCGTATTTATTATAAATTCGGTTATAATATACGGTCGAATTAATATTTTGTTTTTTTATTATAATATTTTTCTTTTACCGTTATTAATAATTAAAAATAATGTTAATTTAATTTTTAATTTTCTGGACAGAGACTTAGGATTATTAAACGAAAAGTATTTTTTTTACACTTTTTTAAAAAAAAATTAATTTTTTTCTTACAGAGATTAACTTTTTAACCGGAATAGTTTTACCGGCATAAAAAGTTTAACGAGTATTACGTTTTTATTAATTAAGATATCGGACGATAAATTCGAATTTTTGCCGGTACGGATAATTTTATTAATTTCGAAAAGTTTATCGGGTATTCCGTTTTTATTAACGAAAATTTCGAAAAACGAGTTTAAAGATTTGCTGATAAGAATAATTTTATCAATAATGGAAATTTTAGCAGATTCTTTTATTATTAATTAAACTTTCGGATATTGAATTTATAGTTTTATCGTTAAGGATCTTTTTATTAATAGGAGCAATTTTGACTGTTATTATTCTTTCGTTAACAAAATTATTAAATATAAAGTTTTCGAAAACGTTAATATTGTTATCGTTCGATTTATTAACGTTATTAAAATTGGACAATTTAAAAACCAATATATTAATTATCCTAAATATTTATTGTTTTCGCAGAATTTATTATAACTTATGCGAAATAAATGCGATTTTCGTTTTAAAGTATTACTTTATGATTGCTTTTAATAATAAAATAATTATTTACGTTGTTAGTAAAATCATTAATATTTTTTATCGTTTTCATTTATAAAGTTTAAATTTAGCATTATAACATTAGTATTATTTATATAAATAATAATTTGATTTAAATTCTTAACTAAAACAACCTTTTAAATTAATATAATCCAATCATTAATAGTATTAAATTTTAATTATTTTAATTTTAGTTATTAATATTTGTTTCGTCTGTATTACATTTATTTTATATATCTCTAAATTTAGTAATTTGGAAGTTTTTTTAAACCTTTCGAATTCTAAATAAATAACCATTAAAAAAACTCTTTTAATAATTTTTACGCCGAATATTATAAGTAATATATTATGTCGAATATTTTAAAATAATAAAATAAACGAATGTTTTATTAGGTTTAACGGTAAAAACAATTAAAAAACAGGAAATTAGTAATTTCAATAAGAAATTATTAAAATAAACGAGAATTCTTACCAAAACAATATTTTTTTTTAAATATATAGAATTTTTTAATATTACCGATCGTACTTTTAGAATAATATAACATTTTCTAAAAACAATGTTAACCGTAAACAGTTATTTATAATTTATAATCTAATTTTTATTACAACCTTTAAAATAAAATAAAATAATAAGATTATATATATATATATATATACTTAATTAAAAAAGATTTAACGAAAATTAATATTAATCTTTTATTATATTTTCTTTTTCTAGGAAGGAAAAAATGTAATTACGCATTTATTATCCGTTATTTTAATTTGTTAAAATAGATTAAACTTTTTTAATATTCGGCGGAATAATTAAGTATTTTATTTCATATTTGGGAATTATTGTATTAATTATAACGAATTTTTTTCAACGTTAATCATCGTTTTTAACCATGTTACCTATTTATTTAAGAATATATTTCACGTATAAACTATTTTATATTAACAAATTTTGCTGTTAACGATATCAACATAATTTATAAACGAAACGCTTATACAAGCGAAACGCTCACTTTAAGCACTTCATTGCACATATTTAGTTTCTCAATAACTACACCATACTTAAATCAATTAAAATTATTCGGAAAAACTTTTATCAAACGTATTTATTACTTCTTAAAAAGTACACGCATTATATCCGGGCTTATTCTAAACGCCACAGCACTGTTCCTTTTTTACAACCCTTTTACAACAATTACCTTCCGCTATTATTTCCTATGTTAATTCGCCATTACTCTTTTTTCCGGCCCGGAAAACCTCCCCTTTCTAAAAAGAAAATAACCCTCCTTTTTAAAGACGTTTGTTTTTAGTTTTTCGACTCTTACTAAAAATATGATTAGTTTCGCAAAAGCAACCAAATTTATTGTGAAGAAAGATAACCTTATACAGTAAATAATATATACTATTAGCCAAATATTTTACCGTTTCGATTATAGTTATCGGCGAACTACCTTAATAATTTATAATTTTACTTTTTAAATAATTAAATTATAAAACTATTTTTTCGAAGATTTTAAGAATTTTGGGTTTAAAATAAAAGGATGAAAATAAGGGGAAAACGGTCGGTATTCGAAAAGGTTATCGGATATCTAATTACGAAATAATATATTCGGAGTTTAATAAAAATAAAGCTAGTATTACGGAAATCGGCATTAATATTTTCGAGCATTATAAACGTTTTAAAACGTTTCGTAAAAATTAATAAAAACTTTTCCTTAATGATATATCTATTATAACACCTTATAAAACTTTCGATATAACGACCGTAAGCTCGTTTAAACAGAAAAAATATGCTATATTAAAAAACCAAACGTTATAAAAAATAAAACGGTATACAAAACGTAATAATATGGTATTCCTTATAATACTTTTCACATTGTATCGAATAATAACTTTTATAATAATTAAAGATAAAAAGGTTTTTAATACCTTTTATACGCGCTTTGATATATTTGTCGAAATATTTAACCTAATCTAAACCTAAAGCGTTCGTTAACCAGCCGTTATTACTTATAGTAATTTTTCAATCGCGTAATATAGATGTATTACGGTACCAGCAAACAAAATAATTTTGCCCACTATAATAATATACGGCGAGAAGGCCTAGCCTTAAAAACTAGCGGCTTAAATAACCGTAGCCCATTTTTTACTACCTTATTAGGTCTATCTAGATCTCCCACGCCTTTTGACGCTTATAACTACTATGTCCGACGCCATTATTAGCCCTATCAAAAAGCCAGTTTCGTCGAAGTTATATATATCTTTTTTCGAAATGCCGTATTTCGTAATTGTATTTTGTATAAATTCGAATTATTTTCGAAATATTTTTATATCCTTATATATAACCTTCTTGTAATCGATTTTTCGATTTAAACGTATTTTTACTTTATTTTGCCGTTTAACAAAATTCGACGTCCAGTTAACGCCGACGTATCTCGTATCGCATTTATATAAAAGTATATTGGCTATATTTTTAATTTTTTTAAGTTAAGAAAAAAATGTTCCCCAATCGAAATCGGAAATATATTTAATAATAATTTGCTTTTCGGAATCGGTTAAATTTCGCGAATTAAGGGATATATCGCGTCGTATAGATTTACATTAAATTCGTTTGCATAAAGTTATTTTCGAAATAATATATATGGTTATAAGCTTTTAATAGCCAATACGAAAATTAAGTCTTTGAGCATATATAACAAGATTTAATCGTATTTCTTTTAAAGTTTCAAATACATTATTGTATTAAAAAATATATAGGTAAAATAAGATAATTAAAATGTCAAATCTAAGTAAGGGCGTTGTTTATATAGACGCTTCGCTTGTGAATTACGTTATCGAATTCTTATTTTTATTTATTATCGTTTATAACCATAAAACCAGATTTTAGCTTTTTTTTGTTAAACGAAATGTTTCTTAATTTTGATTTATAAAGTTAAATTTCCGAACTTATAAGATAAAGTTTTGAATTATAAGAGAAATTTAATTAATATATTTTATTATTGTTTTACTAATTATAAATAATTTTACTCGGACAAATAATTATTGCTGTTTAAATTAACCTAATAAATAATGTTTTAAATATAATTTAAAATATGCGTTTTCGGGTTTCTCTACGTTTCGTTAAAATATATTAATTATCATAATATTTTTAGCAAATATATTAATAACATCCGTTAATTAAGTCGTATTTTACAGGAAATAGCTTTTGCGATATTTATTACAATATTTATAATTATTTTCCATGTTTTCGTTAAATATATTTATTAATAAATTTAAGTAAAAAGCAATACTAATTTATTCGATAATATAATTATTATAACCATTATATTTATTTAAGTTTTATTATAAAATAAATATTATGTTAGTCTATAAAATTTTAAATTTAATAATAATATAAAAACGTATAATAATTTTTACGGTTTAATTTTTTCTTTTTAATAAACGGTCGGTTTGTAAGTAATGTGATGTAAAAAAATAATTTAATTCCTAAAACGTCCTGAATTTTGTTGTATATGACGGACGTAAACTGTGGATTTTTATCGATAATAATCGTAATTAGTAATTTTTAATCGCCAACATATAATATTTTAACGTTATATTAACTTATTTTTTAATTATATACTGTAAATTATAGAATATTAATAAGGTTTTGTATTAATTTTATTTAAAATTATATGTAAGTTATTTAAAAAGCTATATTTAAATGACGATCAAAACTATTTTTAATATTATTTTGGATATATTCGTGAAAAGATTTATAATTATCGTATAATACGGAAATTTAATTAACAATTATAACGAAGATTTCAGTAATTTATTATCGTTAATTTATCTTTTCTTCGATAAATCAAATAAACAATGAAATATTTCGAAATTTTATAATCTTTATTTACGAAATAAATATTATATAAATTTTCTATTATATATTTTTTATCAAAATAATATTTATTATCGTCAATAACTTTTAATACGTCTTTAATACAAATATACACAATATATAATCTCTTATACCAGTTAAATTTAATAGAATAAAAAAATTATGTTATATTTCGAAATTTTTATACCGCTATTTTTAGCGCTTATTTACTTCTAATTTTTATAATACAGTATATATATATTTATATTTGTTATGTCATATTTTTCATTGGTACCTATTTTAAAATTATTCTTTAAAACCGAAACAACTTAAACAACTATATGTATTTTTATTAGAAAATATTAAATTTTAAAGTTGTTCTATATATCATTTTTAATTTATTTTATTCACTTTACGTTACTAGTAATTTTTAATTATAATATTATAATATTTTTAGCGTTATAATTATTTATTATTAATAACAGGTTTTAAAAATATTATTAAAATTATCTATAAATTATTTATAAAATTATATTTTAACAAATTGTAAAAAAAGGTTTTAACATTATTCTCAAACATATTCGTAATAAAATTTATATTTATCGCACAATACGGTAATTTGATAATTATTAATGATAATAATTTTTTAATACTTTATTTCGATTAATTTTGTTTTTTCGATATATCGAAAAAGAATTAAAATATTTTAAAATTGTGTAATATATTTTTGTAAAATACACCTTTCGTAAATTCTTTTTTTATATAGTTTCTGCCAAATAAAATTTTTCATCGTAAATATGAAAAATATATAAACTCTTATAATTGTTAAATATGATATAATAAAAAAGATTATTTTGCAATTTAAACCATATATATCGCTACCCTTTATTTTATTTATATTTAATTTTTATAATAAGATATATACGTATGTATATCGATTATATATAATGTATGCTTCGATAATATACCTTTTGAAATCATTTTTTCAAATCGGGATATTTTAAAAATAACTAATAGCTTTTTTTATTAAGAAATATTAAACGTTAATATCGTTATATATTTTATTTAATTCGTTCGTTTCGTTCAATTCTATTATTTTTTAATTTTTAAATGTCGTGAATATGCATAATAATATTTCCGATATTTTATTGATTTTTTTCGAAATATAATATATTTTTAATTTCAACTATAAAAAATAAATAATAATATTAAATAATTGCGAACTAATTACATTACGTTTTATTTTAAATAAATATATATATATAATATATATTCATATAAGAATATAATTAGTAAAAATATTAAGTAGAAATAAATTTAATTAAACGAATTTGCGTAATTCCGTAAATTTCTTTATTATTATTATTGGCCTCTTTCAGCTAATCCGTAGTTTCTTTCCGTAATAAAAATTAAATGTAATATAAATAAAATATATTAAATCTTTATTTTCAATATGTCTTTTTAAAGATACTTTAATCGTTTGATTTATTAGCTAACTAGAAAATTATAAAATTGTATATTTTTTTATAATCGGTTTTTTTTCGAAAAAGAAAAATATTTTTTGGTATTAATACATAATATATTAGATATATACCTAAGTTTCAAATGTTTTTTAAATCTTTTTATTTTCTTAAAAGTAAAGTTAACTTTAAAAATATAATTTAAATTTATTTATATTAACGTATTAATTAGTAAGGTTTTTGAATTTTTAAATTCTGCTAGTAATTTAACCTTTTTATCTTTAAAAAACAATATTTTTACATTATATTCGATAGTTTTTTCACGTAACTATATTATTATGTTTAAATAAGGTTTTGAAAAAATAAACGTATCGAGAAATATTAACTTTTTCAAACTATTATTTCGGCTATCTGTTTTGGAAATTCCATTTTTATTAACGATATATTTAAACATACGGATTAGAAAAAAGGCGATGAAAAACCTTTTTACCTTAATATAAGATTACGTTTTATTTAATATATTTAATATAACGTATAAATATTTTTTATGTTTATTAACGTTAATATTCAAAACGATATTATTATTACTAAATATATAAATAAAACGTTTATATAAGAACATCAACATATTTATAAATCGTTAAGTAAATATAACGAAATCACGATACTTTATTAACATTACGTTAAACCTTCGTAATTTTCGATACTTAAAAAATATTATAAAGCTGCGATATTCTGAACGTATAAATAACTTAAGAAAGCTAATTATATTATAAAACTAAGGTATATTTTAATAAATATACGACGAGTATAATCATTTTATTTAAAAGTTAAACATTAATATTTCACACCTTCTTTTTATATTTATTATTTACTTTTTTTATAAAACGAAAATTGCAACCGTTATTACAATAAGTTCGTTTTAAAACGATATCTTTTCCTTAGATATATAATACGTTACATATGAATCGATATAAGTTATCTTTATTATATTTCCATGAAGTTAATACGTATTTTATTCTTTTCAGATATTAATATTATATATTTATTTCGGTAAATGTTATAATTATCGATTAATTAACGTATTTCAGTATGAATAAAATAATCGTAACTTATGCTAATAACATTATATTTAAATTTAATTAATAATATATTTATTATTTTTAATACCATTTAAAAAGGTATAAAATTCGAAAAGTAAACCCTTGTTGCTTTTTACGTTATTTTCGCCATTTTTAATAAGAAAATAAGTTTTTTTAATTAAATTAACTTATTTTTTAAGGTAAATCCGAGTTTTTAATATCAATTAACGTTATATTAATTTGCTAACTAAGTGTTTTTAATACCGATATTATTACATATTGTATTAATCTTTTAGTTTTTTCGAATAATAAAACTTTATATTTTAAGATTATAAAAGATAGCTTTTTTAAACTTGAACTTATCAAATAACAATTAAAAATATCCGAGTAATTTGCTGTTCTATATAATGGTTAAAGTATACTATTTCCATTATTTAAGTTAACAAATTTAATATAATTAACGAAAATAATTGCTGTTATTAGAGTAAGTGTTATTATTATATTAGTTACGATAATCTTTCGGTAGGTCAATTTTACGTTTACCGCCTTAAGAGGTTTTTTCTTTATTTTTTAACTAAAAGTTAACTAGAAAATATACCTTTTTTTAACGAAATTAGTTTTTATCTTATAGTAAACGAAAAGCTGGATATTTAATTATATCTTAAGCTTAAAAGTATTAATAATACTCTCTTTTACAATAAATAATTATTTATTTATATATTTATAAAAGTTCTAAAATTAACACTTTTAACGTAAATCAGGTCTAGTTTGATAAATTTAGAAATTTTAATATATTTAATTACTTATTTTAAATCGACTAACATTATAAAGTTATTAATATTTATATAAACGATAGTTAATTACATATTAATAATAATTTTAAATTTTATTTTTAAATATAACTCTTTTCGTAATAACGTGTTCATTATTACGTTCGAATTAATTTCAATGATTTATTCGTTATTAAGAATGAAATATATCGTTATTTTAAAATTAGTTATTTTTAATGCGACTTTGAAAAGAATTTGTGAATCGTATCTTTTTAAATATTATTACCTTTTTTTTGTTAAATACTTTTTTTGTAAATAACGGATAAGGAAATTTTTCGAATTATATTGAATTCTATATCGTTAATATATGAAATTTGTGTTTTTATTATATATTAATCTTACTTTATTAAATTCCTGAAAATATACGAAATATATATTGTTTACGATGTAATACCTTTCGTATATTTACTGTTCTTTGTACTTTTATTTTAATTTCGTTTTTTAAAATTAGTCTAATTATTAATTTATAAAGTGATATAATAATTTTCGGTATTTTCTTCGTATTTTCTTATAGATATCCTATTAACAAAAATATAAATTTTGCTTTAATATAAAAATGTTTGGTTAAATTTGCGATGTTATTTAAAATGTTGTTAAAATTATTTCGATTTAATTAGTTTAAACGTATATCATGTTTTTATTATTATCGATGACGTAATTTCTTATATTATCAATTTATTAATTAATTTGTTTTTAAATTATTTCGTAAATTTAAGTTAAATTAATTAGATTTTTATGGTTTTAAATTACGTTATAAATACTTTTAATATTAAAACCATTTTTATTACGGTTATTATTCGTTTAATAAGTTATAACGTTTTAATATTTTAACTTATCGTAAAATTCGCTTTATAAGATAATATTTATTTTTCTAAGAATTATTTAATTTGAGGTTTTTTATTTTCGTCTTATTTTTGCGTTAATTAAATATATAATTATAGAATTTTTTATCGGGTTAAATATATAAGCCTTCAAAAGTTTAAATTAAAGTTTAATATAAACATAGAAATAATTAAAATTCGGTCGGACTTTCTCATATTTCGAGGTATTTAAAGAGCTTTATTACGTAAGTTTAACCGATTTCCTTTTTTATTATCTCTAAGCCTTTTTTAGCTTAATATCGAACCGTTTTAATACAGTATCTAATAATGGCGTGAAATTTGTTTTAAAATAATATTAATTCTTTCTAATAATTAAAATATTTACTCTATTAAAATGTTATTTCGGAATAAACAACAATTTTGTTAAAGATAATTAATTTTCGATTAACTATATCCAGATATTTTTATTATTCATTTAACTTTAACCTATAAATATATATTATAATGATATATTTGCTTTTAGTTATAAAACATCGCGGATTTAGTATATTTGGTTTTATTTAAGTCGGGCCGAAATAATTTATATTTAATTCTACGTGTGTTATAAAATTCCGTACCGAACATTTTAAAACGTTAAAGCTATTAATTAATTATTAAATTTTAATTAATGTATAACTTTGTTGTTTTTAAAAAAGTTGAAATATATATAATGCCGTTATTTTGGTTAATTAAATTAATTAAAAACAACTTTTTATTTTAACTTATATTTTAAATTATTGATCTAAAATTATTTAATAAGGATTTCAATAGCGCTAACGGCTAAGAAATTAATTTAACTGAGGTTTTTTCAAAAAAAGGTTTTTAACTTTTAAAGGTTTAATTTTCTTTATAATTTAAGTACGAATATATTCGAAGCTTTTAATTAATTTAATCTCTTAAACGAGAATATTTTTAACGTTTTTAAATTTATTTTATATTTTAATTATTAATAACGTATTACGAAAATAAACTAGGTATATCAATAAGCTGAACACTTTCTTTTAACAATTTTACCATCCGACTTCAATTACTTATTTCTTAACAACTATAAGATAAAACGGCTTGTAAAAGAATCGAAAATAAATTTAGGCGTTTAGGCCAAGAAAAATAACTCGAAAATTAGCTATAAAAAACTTAGTTCTATTCATAATTTTTTACATTCCACCCTAAAAACGCGATATAATAGTATACGCGCCCGAGCCGATATTATTTCTCCTTTATAAAAATTAACGCCGACCGAAAAAAAATCGATTATCGAAAAAGTCATTAACTTAGATATACGAACGTTTTCTGTCCGACTTTAGTACGTTAAAGATATAGCGAATTTGCTATTTACGCAACGCATCGAGATACGCGTTAGGGTTAACTAAGTATTTAACTTTATTAAACGGCAAAAAAAATTAAGTCGTATTTAAATCAATTACTAAATTATTAAAAAGTTTTATGCAAAAATCCAGAAATATTTCGGAAGTGGTTTAAATTTGTCCGGAATATAATTGTAAAATATAATATCGTAAAGAAAAATATTTATAATTTCGACGAAACGGGATTTTTAGTAAGAATTTTTATAATAATAAATATAGTTATTATTAATAATAAAAAACGTAGAAAATTTAGATAAGTTTAGTAAAGAAATCGGGAATAATTTATAATAATATAAACCGTTAATCTTTAAGGCTGGGATTTGCCCTTATTTATTATTTTTATTAAGAAGAACTATTTTTTTCTAGTTCGCCGATAACTTTCTTTTACCTAACTAAAAATTTGCTATAAACGAAAACAGTGAGATAATAAATAAATTAGATTTAAAATCGATTAAATATTTCGACAAATATATTAAAACGCGTATTAAAGATTTAATACATTTCCTTATTTTTAACGGCTACGAAAGTTACTATTCGATTAAATTCGAAAATTATTACGCGAATAACAACATTATTACGTTTTATATATCTGCCTATTTTCTTTATCGATTTTAACCTCTTAACGTGTTTTGTTTTTCCGTATTAAAACGCATTTATTTGCCATATATCGAAAATTTATACGGCGGTACGTTATTTATATCGCCAAGGAGAATTTTATTGCCGGTTTCTATAACGCGTTTAAAGCTATTATGACGACCGATAATATCAAATCCGGATTCGTAAAAACAGGACTTATTTTATTTGATCCTATTCGCGTTTTTTCTCAGCTAGAAGTTTTAGTTATATCTATATCGACCATTTTGCCATTTACCTTTGTTAATTCCGATATTGTTTTATCGGCGAACATTATTAGGAATATTACTAAAACAATTTAACGAGGACGTTATTTGCAAAGAAAAATTAGAAATTACCAGGGTAATTCGTTAATAAAAATAATTAAATCGTTTAATTTTTTAATAAATAATAACTTAATACTTTTATACGAAATCGTTTTTTGTCGGGAGAAAAATAATTATTTTTGTAAAACGAATTATATCCTTAATAAACGTCGAAAAACCAAAAATATGCGTCTTTAAAAGGGAAAAATATTTATTATAAGGAAAATACAAGCTTTTATAGCTACGAAGGGAGGTAATAATAAATAATCGCAGCTAATAGCGGCTGAAAGTAATCATTGCAAAAGGGTTCAGATAAAAAAACGGAATTGTAGCATTTGCGACAAGCTTGGATATAATGCGCGTATTTGTAAGGAAGCTATAAATATGTCTAGCGATAAGGAATCCGATTAATTTGAGTTAACCTGTTATGTTGTGATTATTTTATTTGAATTTGTTATCGCTAAGTGCTAAAAAGTGTCCAGCTTATTTGTGTGTCCAGCTCACTTGTATAGTACGTTATTTACGAATTTTCTATACGGCCTAGATTTTAAAGAATTTAGTTTATCCGCGGTTCTAAAATATTTAATTGTTCCCGCCCTGCTTTTTTTTAAAAAAGGCTGTCGATTTAGTTATTTTTATTAAAAGAAACTTAATATTTATATAAATAAATTTAAATTAAATATCGAAAAAGTTACCTGATTCTTCCTAAATATATAAAAATTATTCTAAATATAAAAATAATTTTATATCGTAAGAATTAATAAGTATAATATATAAATACATTACCTTTTTTAAAAGTTATTCGATAATTTCGTATTTATGGTTCATTATGCGTAAAATCAAATTTTAAAAGATAAAAATATATATTTGTCGTATTTTTTAAAAGTCTTCTATTATAAGTGTTATTAAAAAGATTAAACGTATTAAATGTTGCTTATATTTTGTAATTTCTTTCGAAAGAAAAAACGATACAAAATACGAAAAATTAGTTTCAAATTTAAGTAATAGGTATTATTTATTAAGGATTACCTAAACTCTATAAACAATAACGAAAAAGTTCTATAAAGTAATATAAAGAAGATAACAAATTTGTATTTATTGCAAATAACTAATTATAAGATACGTATAATTATATAAATGTAATTGTTTTATTATTTTACTACCTGAAGATTTGGAAAATTTCCTAGCTACTTATAGCTGGAGACCTAGTCATGATGACCGTGATCGTAGAATCTCTAACATTTAGAAGAATTAAGATATTTATCTTAATTTAACGAATTAAGTTTAGAAAAATTAAGATACTTAATTAAATATAGTTAAATAAATATGCAAAAATTAAAATCTTTATTAAAAATTTAAACTAGATAAATATATTCGTTATTGTATAAATTTGAATAATTTACTCGGTTATAATAATTTATTACGTAAATTATATTTGTGTTTACGAAAGGCAATTAAACTATTTGTCACTTGTTTGTTATAATGTTTTATTAATATTAATTCGTACAATTCAGTTTAACAATTAGTTCAACTGTTGAACCCTTATGTGGTATTAAGTTTTATTTAACAATACTGTTCAATTTTAAACAATAGCATTAATTATTATAGAAACACTAGATATCGAAGCTTTAATAATAGCCTAATATTAGATAATAATTAAAAGGTTCGAAAATAATGTTAATAACTTAGAGTTTAAGCAAAGGTTATTGTAATCTAAATTAATATTTCGAAGTACAAAATTAAAAGTCTTTGAGTTTATAATAAAAAAGAAAATGTACAGGGTTTTTTTTACTTAGATGTAAATTTATTTTAAATTCTAGAATTTAAGCGAACCGACGGATTAATGTTTTATTATTTTAATCGTTTTTATATAAAAGGTTTTTTGATTAATTTAAGCCTGTTATAAAGGATTATTTAGAAAACGCTGAGTTCGATTAAAAAAGGTTTATTAAAAGATTGTGTCGAATTATATTAATTTCGAAGATAAGCTAAGAGTTAATTGGAATATTTTTAATAAAAGACGTAGCGTAATATAATATATTTTGTAAATACGGTAAAGGAATTAACTTTAAAGCATGCGCTTATTTTTAACAATTTTATAGTTGAAGTAAAATAAACTCATAATAACGGTAATAATCTAACAGATGTGTTTTATAAACAATTAAAAGTTGAAATTAAAAATAAAGATATTAAGCTTTTATTATTAATCATTTTAAATAAATATATTACGAAAGTTATTAAAATTAAGAATTACTAACATTAATGTCGTATAAAAAAGAATAGATTGCAGTGGAATATAAAGATTATCAGGCTAATTTAATAAGCAATAAGACGTACCTGGTATTTTATATAGTATAATACCGAGCGTAATAAAAATTGAAATTATGTAATAACATGATTAAAGTTATATTAAACAGTTTAATTATAGCAAAATAGGGTCTAATGTTTTTAAATCCCGAGTATTTAAAAGATTTAAATAAAATAATTATATATTTCTGCTCGAAAAATAATTTAAAAACCGTAAAATAAACAATAAGAGAAATATTTATAAAATTGAGATTTACGATCATGGCTAGTTTTTAATAAAAATACGTTAAGGGTTTTGAAACGCTAAAGTTCAGAGTTAGATTAAAATAATTTAATAATAATATATTATATTATATTATATTATCGTTGTATAATGGCTAAAATTATAAAGAATAATACAAAGTAAAGGAATATACATTATTTACCAGTTTATAAAAAAGAATTAACAGCCATATAAAAGTTGGATAATGAAATAATAGCTAAAAGAAAATTAAATTTAAGATAAGATTATATTAATTAAAGATTAACCGTTATACAAAACTCTATATTAGATATTACAGGTAAGTTAATTATTGTATTTATATAAAAATACATCAAATATTTCAAAACAAATATTTATAATATATAAACAAAGTTTTAACTTTACTAATTAAACGAGATAAAACCTTAAAAACTAAATATAATATCGTTATCTGCAATACAACAATTTTTTAAAAAGATTTAAATAGGTTTGTAGAAATTCGATATTAACTAAAAAGAAGAGTATATATATAAAAAAACTCTTTTTGTTATTTACAAATAATATAGTTATCAAACTAAAACAAAAGTTAATTTAGCAAATAAAAGAAATTCAATTAATAAGTTATTACGAACTTATACTTTGATTGTTCTAAATATTAATTAAAATTAAGTATAACGAACCTGTAATACATTTACGTAAAGGTATAAGTAAAATCCGAAATAAAGTCTTAATTCGCAGATAACAATAAGGTAAAGAATAATTCAAAGGTTTGTTCGTTAAAAAGATTTGCAGATTTTTCCTTTAATAAAAAATGGCTACCTTTAACTGTAGACTTAGATTTATATTTACAGAGCGAAATTAAATAGAGAATTATTTATATAAGAAACCGATTTATTATATACCTTTCTTTTTTATAATGAGTATGTCATGGATTTATATGATCTACGTAACTTAGTTCTAGATTAACTAGATCACTACAAAAGCCAAGCTTCTCTATCCGGGAGTTAGCCGTAACAGGCCCACGCTAGGTCTGAAAGATAGGTTTTTTCGAGACAGGAATTCTTGCTTCTATAACAATAAGTTATTAAATGAAAATTTAAACGTTTATTAAGAATTTATATAGAACAAATTTAATATTATTTAATAGAAAATAACTTAAAATATAAACGAATTTTATATATAATAAAACAAACAGTTATAACAAATAAAAAAATAATTCTTTTAATATAACTTTTAAATATAAAAATATAAAAAGTAAATAAATTAACAAATATATTTTAAAAATAATTATGAAGCTTAGCTAATAAATTCGAAAAAGGTTTATGTTACGGCACAAAAAAATAAAAGTCTAGCCATTATACCACTAAAAGTAGAACGTTGTCAAGTCGAGCTCTAACCGCCTTGTTCTGCTCTATATACCACAAGGTGCCACTTGGAACTGTAACAGTTTAAAAAGAGTGATTTATAAAAAAGCCGTACAATAGTAATATTTAAAAAACTAAAAAGAATTCCTTAAAGAGGTTTTGGTTATAACGATAAAAGCTATAAATAATCTTATTATTTTATAAATAGAAATAACATTATATTGGTATATTATATTAATAATTATCAAAATATTATATGATATTATATCGTATTTAAAACAATTTATAAATTTAAAATATTATACAGATATAAATTAAACCGTTATACATTTTACAAATATTAAAAATGGAAGGTTTTATTTATAATATGGAAAGACGGATTTTCAAAATAAATTATTTTGAGATATTTAAATAAAAGTAATATTAAATAATTGGTTTTAATATTGGTTTATTAAGAAATTGCGATAAAAGCATAGAGAAATTATAAATGCATTAATATAAAATCTTAATTAATATAACTCTAACTAAATAAAATTTACATGATATTTTATTATATATACAAAATATTAAATAACGAAGAAGTCGTAGGACTTAGTTGAAATTAAAGACAAATAGAAATATAAGAATAAAACAATATTTTATTAGTTAAAAAAGTAAAACATAAGAAACTAAATAAATATTAAAAACTAAATACGATATATTATTATAACTATTAAAGTAAACATGAAATATTTTCGGATATTTACCTTATTTAAAATACGAAATATTTAAGCAATTTGTTTAGTACTTCTTATAGGATTTTCGAATAAATATATATATTATGAAGTATACGAAAGTAAAATTATTTAAAATTAATTTCTAACCACTGAAAAGGTTATAATTAAATTTTTTAAGTCTAATACAATATTTAGAATATCTGTATATTATTTTAAAACGATTTTTCATTTCTTTAAATTCTTTTAAAATACTAATAAGCATTCCAAAAAGGAAATATAATAAATTAATTTATTTTATTAATATGTTTCTTAAAAATATTCATTGTATTAAAAAACCGGTTTTAATATTAGCATACTTTAATTAGTCATAATCAATTACTTCTCGGTAAACGAGATTTCAGTTTTAATAATTTTTTTATTAATTATTTATAAGTTTAAGTACTTTAAATATTCAATACTTTATCGAAAACCTGAAAAGTTAAATATAATTTTTAAGTTTAATTATATGATTTATACATTATTTTGAAAAGTTTTTAGATTTATATAACAACCTTTAAAACGTTATAAATAATAACTTTTTTAAATAAGTATTCGGTAATTTTATAGAATATATAATATTAATTCGTAATACTCTTACTTTTTAAATAGATGTTTAAATTTGTAATATTCGGATAATATTATCGCAGCTTACGTCGAAATCTGTGGTTTTTAATTTATATAGAAATTGTTTTTAAAAAACGGGTTGAAATTGTGAAATTAATATATAAATAACTAGAACCAAATTAACGTATTTTGAACATAATATTGTATTTTTAAAAATTTATTATATTTCGTGGAAGATATTTTTAATATTCTTTGAATTTAATTATGGAAACCTTTAGTTTGTCAAAATAGTTATTTATTTTTCTATTTAAAACCACTTTCGTGTATAGGAAATAATTTGTAAAAGTTTAGCTTCATATTTTCTAAAAAATGCACTTCGCTTTTATTATTATTATAAAATAAGAGTATTATTTATTCCAATATTAATTATAGTCTAAAACGTTTTGTTTTTATATTAAAAAAATTAATTTTATTACCTAAATTTTGTGCGCTATATAAAATTTGATATTAATAAAGCTGTTAATACCTTAATTTCGAAAGTGTTTAGCACTTTTTAATTCACATAGTTTATTTGCAAAAACAAAAGTTTTTATTTTCGAGCTTTTTTTATAAAATAGTTAAGGCAATAATTATTTATAGCTTTAAAATATTTTTAACGTAATTGGTAACCGTATTTGACCGATTCTGCTTACTATGAATTTTGATTTCGTGTTTTTTTAATTTATAATATTAAAAATATAAACTTTTAAAAAAGTTATTTATATATCTAAATATTCGCATTATATGTAAAATATTAAGAAATAATATAAATATTCTTTCGATATTGGTTTTTAATTTCGTTTTAATTTGAGATAAAAGTAATAAAACTTGTTTCATTTTATATAAGAAGAAATTTAAATATTCTTAAATTTATAATTAGATTTAATATATAAATTTTCGTTTTATCCAGGCCAAAAGTCGTTATTATTTTTGGAGCGCAAATAAATAATTATTGTTGTACTAATATGAAAAGTGTAATACATTATAAGAATGTATTAAAAGACTTTTTAAAATATACTGTATATTTTAAACATTCTTAAAATTTAAACAATAATTCTTTATAATTATTAGTATTTTGCTAAATTTAACGGCTTTCGTGATATATATCGTATCTTTACATATCGGAATAATAAACTTATTTTAAGCTTATAGCTATTTTAAAAACCGTTTATTTTAAATAATATATATAAGATATAATTTTAAAATCCTGATGGATGGAATAATATTCGTATTTAGGAATACCATTTGCAATTCGAATATCCGTAATAATAATAAATTCTAGCTCAAAGAAAATCGAATTAATTTTTTTCTTTTCCTTTTTGTTATGATATAATGGTCTTGGCCTTTCAAGGACGGTCGGGGCCCCAGAAGACACCAGCTCCCACTGCGGCCATGAAGTTACGTAACTGGCTTAATAGTCTTAAGCGTTACCATTGGTTCAAGAACGTTAAGCCAACCGAGCCGCGAAGAGCTCAAAGGGGCTCAAAAGGACTCTAAGTAACTAAAATGCCTTTGAACTAACCGAGATACGTTAAGCTAAGATAAGGATATATACGCTTACTATTTTCATAGTTTAAATAACATTAGTTCGCAATATAATATCGTTACCCAATATACGTTTAGTATTACAAAACGTAATACGTTACTGTATTTATTGCTCAGAATCTCACGATACTTCTACCAACATAGACCCGTACGACTTAGGTTTAATAGTTGGTTAAACCGCCTAGCCGTTACACTTTTTTACCTAATTATTTATTTCTTATTTAATTACTTTGGCCTTTTTAAGGTTAAAAAATCTCTTGTTTTTAAAAAGATTTCTTTTAGCAGAGAATAGATATTCGTTTTTAAAATACCATTTTTGCTATAATTAAAGCAACTTATATTAAACCTGTTTTTTTTTTTAGATTTTTCAAAATAGTATTCATCTTTTTTCTAAAGCGTATTTTATTTTTCTTATCTTAAGTAGTAAGGCTTTTACCGTCATTTCGTTTGTTAATTCTTTATTTTCTCAATACCGATTAAAAATACGTTTATTCATAATAATAACCTTATCGGCATATGTTATAAAATATCTTAGTATATGTTTTATATATAGTTCGTTTTTAATTTAAGGTTTTAACCCGTTATAATGAAGATAAAATAACGAGTTTTTAACGGGTTGATAATCGCTGCTAAACGGTAATATTGGATTATATGTCTAAATATATTTTGATTTAGCGAGTAGAATAAAATTATTTAATCCCATAATATGTGTTACTCAAGTTTTTAAATGATCTTGATTTGGGTTTTTCAATGTGTCGGTATTTATTAAAAATATAATTAGTTCTTTCAAAAATATCGTTAAAGTGATTTTGCAGACAATCTTTTACAATAAGTTCAAATTATAAACAAGGGTTTCTTATAAAGAAATGCGAAATAATAATTATTTTCTCTTAAATTACTGTTAAATCTTTTTATAAAATTTAAGATGCAATTTAACTTAAATTACAAATCATTTTTTATAAGTAAATTCATTATAAGGCTTAACAGGAATTGATTTATAACTGTTGACGTTTAATATTTTATATTAATCTAAAAATAAAATATTTTTTTGTAATTAATGTACGCAGAATAATGGTAGGGTTTAGACTTTTTATTATCGAATATATTTAGTATTTCTTCAAGGTTTAAACATTTATTATTAAGATATATAGTTTTTCGTTAAGTGTTAGTTCCTTTATTTCTTTATTTAGTTTTTTTTCTTTTTCTTTTTTTATTTAATTGTCTTAAATTTAAATCCTAATATTTTAATAATATTCTTAATAGGTGTAAGGCGCCTTTAAAAAAACAAGTATTTTTTCATATTGGATAATTATTAACTTTACATTATCAATTATTTAAAATATATGTTAATACAAAATAAATTACTTTATAAGATCATTATAATTGTATTAATTTATAATAAAAATCGGGTCTTCTATTTATATATTGAATATTATTTTTACTAAAGCTGAAAAGACTTGTTTTTTAATTCAGCAATAAATTCTTTGTTAATTATTAATTAAACCGATTATTAAAATATAACGAACCTATTATATATTTACTCAAAAATTTAAAAAATATCATAAAAAGCTTTTTATCTATAAATAATAAAAAGGCGAGAAATAGTCCTCGGGATTCCACGGGTACGGTTATAATAACCAGGTTTTCGGCTATAAGTAATTAAGAAATTTATCACAAAATATAAATAATATTTAATACGTTTAATATATATATATTGATAATTATAATAAAAGACTTTAATAAATATAATAAATATATTTTTTAGATTTTAAACTTTAAATTTGATAATAAATAAGCATAAATACAAAATTATTAAATAACTTTTTAAAGAGACAATTTATTGGAATATTATACTTAGTAGTTTTTAAGGTATAGAAATATTTTTATATATTTTTAAAAGAAATAATTGAGAAACTTTGTTCGATATTTAATTTAAATTTACTTTCATAAACCTTAAATATTTTTAATAAAAATTATTATATAATCTTAGATTAATTATTATAATTAAAGTTTTAAATTATACATGATTTAAAGAGTGTTCTAAAATTATTAATTAAAATATTTAATAAATTTAAAACACTTTAAAGTAAATTTATTTAAATTATGAAAAAAATTTATTATATACTATTATAATATTTTTCTATGTATTTATATTAAATTAATCTTGTTATAAATAAACATATTAAATTTTTTATCAAATAATTTAAATTTTATAATTTTATATCTATGTTGAAAAAATACTTTTAAGCAATGTAATTACTAAAGTAATATTTTTATATACGTTTTAATTTTTTTATTTTAAATATATATTAATTATTAACTAATAATTAATTTATATATTTATATATTTAATAAAATTTAATATAACATTTTATAAATTTTACGTAATTTAGATTAAATAATTCAAATTTAAAATAAATAAATTATAAATAAAATAAATACATTTTTACAAATTAAAAAAATACATTATGATAATGCATAATTATATAATTAAAAAATAAAAAATAAATAAATATAATTATCAGAAAATTAGTTAATTTTTAAAAAACCTAAATTTCGCAAATAATATTTAAATATAATACAAATTCTTATTATCCAAATTAAATTATTATTATTTTAAAATAATTAATTTTAAATCGAAATTGTTTACAAAATAATAAAAAAAGATTCAATTAAATTTTGCGTAATAGTAATAAGCTCTTTATAATATTTATATTTTTATTTACTACTTTATAAATGAATTATTTTTCGCATAGAAATAATTTACACGTATTTATATTATTAATAATACTATTTTTAATATTAACGCCGAGAAATATATTAAATATTTATATATTATATTAAACGTATTAATTACAACGTGAATTTATATTAACGCGAAAAAACATTTTATCGATTTGTTAAAAATCTGTTTATTCGGTTACAAGGTTAATGGAAACCGAATTTTTAAAATAAATAACCGTATTAATAATTTTAAAAAATTAATATTCTTTAATAGATTTAATATTTTAATATTAATTATAAACATGATAATATTATTACGTAAAACGGCTCTTTGCTACAACGTAAAAAAATATACTTTAATTATAAAAAGAGTAAATTATTAATCAAGCTTATATGTTCGAAAACTGTAGTAATTAAGATTTTTAAATAATCGAAATAAATATATATATATAAGGTTAAATATATCTTTATAAATTAAAAAGATGATGTCAAAAATATTTTAAAGTTATTTATATATTGAATATATTATTTATTATTACTAAAAAAATAAAAATATTTTTAAAATACTTGTTTTTAAAAACTATATCATAGTAAAGGTTTTCAATTACTTAATAAATAAAATAGTTAAAATATCTTTCGAAAAAATATATTTTAAAGTAATTAGAATTTTATTTACTTTATATTACAATTAATTTTTAATATTCAACGAAAATACGGATTAACTGAAAGATATTATTATATTAATATAAAAAATTACGAAAATATATTTAATTCAATATATTTTTATTTAATTTTTTCATTAATTATATTTCTATGTTACAAATTATTATATATGGCATTATTTGGAACAATATTTAATGAAATTGACTCGAAATAAATTTATATTATTCGTTACTTTTTATATTTTTAAGTAAAAATATTTTATATTCTAGAAACTTTTAACGTAATACTAGATGTATTATTTCGCTTATTTACGGCAATTACGGACCAAAAAATAACAAAATTAAACAAATCGATCGAATTAAATACGATATGAAATAACACTAACCCTTAATATTTTCTAATAAAGGAAAATATTATTTTTTAAGTTATATTGATTTTAGAAAATAATTTTGAAATACGTATTATCGACAAATACGATATAAATCATCGATATAAATACGTATATCCTTTATTATCAGAAATAAAAACAAGTAAAAAGAAAAAATATTATTATAAATTATATAAACTTTAAAATAACTTTCTTAATTATATTAACTATAACGGCTATAAAGGATTATATATTTCTTATTCTTATATTAAAAATATTTTAAAGCTTATGTACAATAAACAGTACTATTATAAACAAAACCGCAAAATAAAAAACTTATATAAGATCTATTTTGTAAAAAAACCTTATAAAGTTTCGAAATATTTTAATTTTTATTTAGTTTGCCGACAGAATCCAATTGTTGCAATTATATTATCGGAAAAATGTATATTTTTATTAATAATTAAATCACGGTATCACACGATACTTATTAACTATATTATGAAAATATCGCTAATAATATTAAAATATAGGTTTATAATTACCTTATATATAATTTTATACAAAGTTAAGAAAAAACGTGATTAATATTAAATAATTTATAATATACAATTTAACATGCAATAATTATAATATTAAAGATATTGTCATGTTGCAATTAAAAATTATTAATTATAATTTTTAACGATAAAGTTGTAAAATTTTCGTCCGCTTTATAAAATACAATCTTTAACGTCCTAAAACTTAAATTACTATTTTTTACCGTATATTATTTATAACTCGAGAGTTTCTCAGAAAAGAAATCAAATTGTAAAAACCGCTATACGTGCTTATATTGATACCCACGTTAAAGTATTATAAATTAATACAATATTTACTTTATAATATTACTTAGATAATATTTTAAGCATTATAATAAACAAAGTATCAAATAAATTAATACATAATTTTGAACCAAGATTAATAATAAATAACTTAAAAACAAAAAAGCGAAAATACTTATAAACGATATAATAGATATCGTAGAAAAGGTTATATTCAAAAACCGACTTAATTAACTGATATTACTAAGATATTTTCGAAAAGAAAAAAATTATTTATTTTAACGGCACTTTAAACAAACAAGAATGAATACTTTAATTTATATTAAAGATATTATTTACTAGGTTAACTTAAGCGAAAAAATTGGCTATCTGGGCGACAATATTTAAAACTATTACACCAAATTAAAAACCAAATATATTAATTAAATTTCATGTATAACTAACAGATTTATTCTGTCGTTGCGATAATTCTATTTAATAAACTAAAAAAAGAAAGAAATCCGTTTCAAAAAAGAATATCTAAATTTAGCTTTATAGCCGTAAATACTAATAAATAAAAATAAGGAATTAATAATATTATTAATGGCAAAATTAGTGAATATAAAAAATTAATTTGGTAAATATTGTGTTAAATAAATACATTATATACGTAAAAACGGCAAAATATATTTGTAAAAAAACCTTTTTATTATAATTAACAAACCGGTTACTCAATACTAAATAAAATAACTAATCGCTTAACCTGTCGAATATTAAAAAAAGATCTAATTTACTTTAATAAAATTCAGATGTTAAAGGATAAATACATAATTACATACATTTCGTTTATAAAAAAGAAAAAATAATAAAAGTAATATCTAAATTTATTAATCGTTTTTCAATTAACAATATACCAATATATAGTTTTATGGTTTTACTTTACTTTATTTGGACACCTTTAATTTAAATTACGTTATAAATTATAAGTATTAATAGACGGTTGACGTTTTTTTATTAAAAAAACGTTTTACGTTATTCGAAAGATCAGATAGTTAGCATCTCAAAATCCATATATTTAAAAATGTTTTTTATTAAGTATTTTTGTCTTTTTTTTTAATTTTATTACCTTTTATTTAAGTGGATAATTTCACATTTTTAATCATTTTTACTATTCATCGTAAGAAAATATTTATTTATTTTATTGCCTTAAACTAATCGACGTAATAAATTGCTCGTACTATTTGGTGAAACGATTATTATTCAGGCCTTTTTAATATTTATTAGTTTGGGATTCGCAAAGTTTAAATAAAGGAATTTAATTTACCGAACTTACGGATATACGAAATAAATATAATATAAACGAAACGAAAACAGATACTTTTAACTAAAATAACAAAGAATCTATCAGTATTAATAATTTAATTGTATTTATTAAAAAGGTTTTAGGCCAAAAACTTATTTCAAACATTTATTAATATAAATAATATTAACGATATAACTTTTAATTTAAAATATATAAATAAACATAACAAAATCTCTAATCATTTTACAAAATATATAAATAATAATCTTACTATTAAAAAACTAATAAAATAATATTTAAATTCGAAAATCGAGTTAATTTTGCCTAAATCATAATAAGTTGTGTAAAAGAAAAATAAATACTTACGATAATTAAGATATTTATTTTTAAATAATCCAATTTTAATAACGTTAACTGATAAAATAACAAAAATATTAATACTTTCGAAACCTTATATTTAATAGTTTTGTCAACGAAGAAACAATAACCGTTAAAATTGCTCGTTTTTCTAAATTTATCCTTTATAATAAAAGTTTAAGTTAAATAGCCGAAAGTTTAATTAATAGTAATGAAAAACCGTTTACAATTTCCCGTATTGATAAAATGATCCTTATCACTAAATCCTTAAATTTATGTTCTGAAATTATTATTAATAAAAATAAAAACTCGATAAACTTTTCCGGGTTAATAAAATTACCTATACAGGCAAACGTTCGAATTTATTATTCAAAATTTTAATCGACAAAAACATAATATTTAGTAAATCTTTTTATGCCGGTAAAATTATTTCGACCAGAACAATTAATTTCGGTAAAAAAAATGATAACCTTTTTTAAAAGGTTTAAAAAATATTTTTCGTTTAATAATATTTCTTTTATTTAAAAAACCTAAAGTTAAATTAACCTTATTTTTTCTTATTAATAACGGCGAAAAAAAGTTATAACGAAAAAGAAATAACTTGTTCAGCTATTTATTATAATTGAATTCGTAATAAATATAATAAAAACGGTTGTTTTCTCAGCGAAATTATTAAAGGAATCAATTAATTTCTTAATAAATTTATAAAATACTTGTGTTTAGAATTTATTCGAAATATTATAAAATGTATTTATAAAATTTATAAAAATAACGAAATATATGATAATATTATATATGTTAAAACGGTTATTTCAAATATTAAATATTACAATTTAAAGCATTATATTAATAATATTATTAATTAATATTCAATTAGTTTTACTGTAATTAAAACTAATATTATACTTAATAATAATATTTATTATAATATGTTTATTTTTTAAAAAGAATATCAATAAATTTAATAAATAATTGGAAAAAAATTTAACATTATTTTAAATTACTTTTATCAATATGGACGCAATATTTTAAATTATGTAAAAAATTAATAATAAAATCGTAACGGTTATTAAAATAATTAACGCTAAAATTTGTGAGAATACAGCCTTTATAAGGATGAGGCTGGTAGCCGACCAGCCACCGATCAGCCACCGACCCATTTATTAGTATAAATCCACCATCTGGCAGCTAGTGGGAAACGCCAGATAGAAGTAACCTAATGCATTTACTTTTTGGAATCTGCTTTACGACTGGTCGGAGGTCACCTCACCTAGCTTACAGCTATCCATTATCTTATAAAATTACTGTTATTTCAAAAAAAAAAAAGCTAAAAAAACTCCTGTTTATTTAATATACCGCTTTATAAAATATGTTACATAAATTCAAAATATCGAAAATATTATTAAAAATACCAAATAATAAATAATAGCAATTATTTAATTATTATTAAAAATAACACAGGATTTCGTTGTAACTTATATTGATTTATATGGAATAATAAACGTTCTGTAAAAAGTAAATAAAAAATGCATACGTACGTTAAAAATCGCAGAAATATTTATAATAAAATATATTTTATATTAATAATTAAAGATTTAAAGACGTACGTTTAATTTCAGAAATAAGTATAAAACGTTAAATTTTTGTTTAAATAATTAGGACCAACCGGCTTAATCGTAATATTATACGTTATGCCGTTATTGTTTTAAGGAAACAAGGTATTTATTAAAGATTTTATAATTACGATTATAATAACCAGTTTTCCGGCTATAAGTAACTAGGAAATTCTTTAAATCTTCAAATAAAAAAACAAAATAACTATATTTATATAATTATACGTACTTTATAATTGGTTACATATAATAAGAAAAAACTTGCCATTTTATCTAAGTTACTTTGTATAACGATTTCGTTACCTTTTATAAATTCCATTTAATATTTAACAAATTATTTTTAAATGTATTCCTTAAAACGTTGAACGAACTTTTTCTTACACTAAAATATAATGCCCTTAAATAAAGACTTAAATAAGTATATAAGAAATAAAAATGAAATAAGTTATCATTTATAAATAAAATTAATATTTTATAAGTTCTTTTCTTTTTTACAAAAGCATATCGTAAATGTGTGACAGCTAAGCGATTTAACCAACTATTAAACCTAAGTCGTACGGGTTTATATTAGCAGGAATATCGTAAGGCTCTGAACAATAAATACAATAACTTATTACGTCTCGTAATATTAAAAACGTTTTAAATAATAAATTATTATTTTAAATTAAAATTTTTTAAATTATGGAAATAATAAACATATATATCTTATTTTATTATTAATAATTAGCATTAATTATTAGAGATAAGGGGCATAGCCTCGGGGGATCCCAGCCGCCGCCAGCGTCGGACCCCCTCCATACCTAGTATGCAGTTTGCTTCCTTCATTCCCAGGCAAGGTTGCATCAAATCGATTACTTTCGGGCGGATATATTCATCCCCGCTTTACAAGTGACAACCCAACTTCAGCTTCACCTAAGGTTGCTTCTGTCTTGATACTTTCGGTCATCCACCCATCTCTGCCCTTACCACTTACGTCTTGCCATTACCATATGCCGCCCATGGACCAACAAAATCCAACTCAGCTGCAACAAGGCGAGGGTGGGCAGACTGACGGATGGGTGGCCTTATTCGGGTTCAGACCCTTCCCCACGAACCAACACATCCGACTACGGCCAAGGCCCCGTGCCTTTCGACACGCCGTCTTCAGGTGTCTAGAATGGCCGATATTCGAGCCCCTGAATTCTATCCGAATTCTAGACGCCGACGAGCATGGGCAGCAGCGGTGGTCGCCGCTCTTCGCCGACGACGGTCAAGCGAGTCCCATGTCAGATGTGCTTAATCAGCCTGCTACCGATCCTCCGCGCTCTCGCATGCGCGTCGTCATAAGTGACATACACTTCTCGGAATCCTGGCAAGACGACGAGGCTCTGGCCCGGCGCCCAGCTCCGTTGGTGATCGAAAATCGAGGCGGCGAACCCATCACGGTCGGCCAATTCATCCAGCAGCTAAGCGACTACGCCGCTGGGCTGAGGGATATACTTGAGCAAATTATCGGCGACATCGGGGGGCGGGTAAGCTACTACTCAACCTGCAAAGGGCCACCCCGAGAGAATGTGACAGACGAGAATGCCGTTTTCGCCGTGGAATCGGTACAACACTATCCATCGGACAGAGCTAGGCACTGGGAATTGGCTACGGAACGGTGGCGCCAACAGGCGTCACAGGGCTAGGAGTTACGAAGAACTCAGGGGTCCGACGGGAAGGCTAAAGCGGTGAAAGTGAACAATAACAACAGGGTGAGGCCGTGCGCTGAGGCGTAGACTTTTCGAATCGTCTGACAAAGTAAGATGTAGACGAGTGGAAATTCTAATCACGGGTAATGCAGTCACCGTATATTTTATTTCTACAGTAAGCATCACAGCACGCTAGAATGCATCCGAGCAAACTGTAAACCAACTGCAGGTGTAATGCGGCACATACATAGGTCTAGGGAGACTTGGCATATAGAGCCAGGGGTCGTAGAATTTCTACTCGGTGTAGAATTTGCAATAACCAATGAACGTACTAGTACCTAGGCATCGAAAGTATCCGAAGCCGGACCGCATTTCCGCGCCGACACTAGATCAGAGCATGTCATATAAAGCTTTTCAGCACAAAAGCATGGGACCGAGTTTTATGGATGGCAAGCACTGCGTCTTTCTTCGCGATGATGGCGTTCCACTCTCCACGATGCCTTCCACTTATGTTGTTAGCAGTCATCCAGTTATTTCAGTGTGTCCACTTGGCTTCGGCCGCTGTCAATTGTCGATACAATACTACAGCCCCGTCAGTAGTGAATTATAACAGTTGCTCTGATATAGCAAAAAAAAAAAAGGGATCTCTGTAAAGCTCTTCTTCCTCCTCAACCCTCAGCTGGACCCCGATTGCTCGAGTTTGCAGGCCGGCCACCAATACTGCGTAGACGGGACCCTAATGGACACCTCCCCAGATGGGTCTTGCCGGCCCCATCTTGCAGTCTCGTGCCTGGGTTACTCAGGCGGACAATGCTGCAACTCGCAGACAGGGAAATGCGGTGGCACAAGGTAGAATACTCACGCCGCGTCGTTACCTTTACCAATCTGATCATGCTCCAGGGAAGACTGCGAGGTCGGCGTTTGCATTTCCAGATTGTGTAGCGTACCAAATCCGGGCGACTACTCACTGGATGGAAACTGCGGGCCGGCCAATGGAAAGCAATGCGGTGGGAAATGGGGTGACTGCTGCAACATGAACGGGAAGTGTGGTACAGGCTCAGAGTTTTGCTACGGCGATAGGTGCTGGGGTGGCAAATGCACCGTCATCCTACCTGACCCTGGCGAAGAACCGAAGCCGCCAATATGGCAAAAGGGAAACTCCACCGACGGTACTTGCGGCCCCAACAGCAGAAATCAGGTTTGCAATGCAGTTTGGGGGTTGTCATGGAAAAGGGCACCCCTAGCTAGGGTCTTCGGGTGATTGTTATTCCTTCCCGGAGCCCTATATCAGTAGATCGCCCACAACAAGTGGGATCAACGCTTCCTAGCTTTAGACAGGTCAATATACCCTCAAGAGCTGTGCACCTGATCCTTAGTAAGTGTGGCATGGGTACTGCTGTGCGAGCTCGGGTAAATGTGGCGACGGAACTGGCTTCTGCGGAACCGGCTGCCAACCCCTCTACGGTAACTGCACCGATTCAACCGTCCCTTCGCCGCCTAGGCCTGGAGATGTGAGTCCCGGTAAGTGACACCTGACAGGAGCCTCTCCATATATGCAAGTTACTAATGAAAGCTGTACAGATGGGACCTGCGGTGGTTCCAACGGCTTCGTATGCGCCGGATCGCCGTTCGGTGATTGCTGCTCTTCCGGTGGTTGGTGCGGCAACTCGACGGGGCACTGCAATCCTGCGACTTGCCAGCCGGAGTTCGGAAACTGTTCAGAAGGTAGCAAGCTATCGCCTGATGGCTCTTGCGGCGGCTCCAACGGCTATATCTGCTTGGGCACCGAGTATGGCGACTGCTGCTCCGCGGGTGGATGGTGCGGTGACACCGACGGCCACTGTCTGGCTGGCTGTCAGAAGAAATTCGGTGATTGCGCCGGAGACGGTAACATATCGTCTGACGGCTCTTGCGGAGGCTCCCAGGGCTATATTTGTACTGGGTCTGGGTATGGCGACTGCTGCTCTTCGGCCGGATGGTGTGGTGACACGGACGGCCATTGCAAGTCTGGCTGCCAACATGACTTCGGCACATGTACTGGTGGTAACGTCTCGCCTGATGGCACTTGTGGGCCGGACAACGGTGGTAAAACATGCGTCGGCTCAGCATTCGGCAGCTGTTGCTCTGCCAGAGGCTATTGTGGCAACAAAATCGATCATTGTGCTCAAGGGTGGTAAGTTCTACATATACTGAGTCCTATTCCACATTGTCGGTCAAACTAATGTCTTAATTTGAACCGTCGCCCAAATTTCTCCAACGCGTGTATAACCAAAAATATCCCTTCGTTAAATGGCGAATGTGGTCCGAGTAAAGGAGGATTCACATGTGCGGGTGGCCCATTCAATGGCCAGTGTTGTTCATCCGGTGGATTTTGTGGTACAACGGCGGCCCACTGTGGTACAGGCTGTCGTCCAAATTTCGGACGTTGTAATTAGATGAGTCTGTCTTGTGGTGAAGGCCAGTTGTGATTCATGCAGGACACAGTGCCCTCATTGGTAGCGGAATGTTGTCTGGCTTTATTTACCCTTCCGGAACGGGAAAGGAGAATACCCAGACAAGGAGATAGAAAAGCGAAACACTTGGTGGCACAAATCAGTTCATTAAATGAGATGCATCCCTTATTTTTGGCCTTCCCATTGGAGAACCTGATCTGACCTGATGGTGCTGAGCACCTGGAAGTGCTTGATATCCTTAGGGTCCTATTAGAGTGCTATTCCACATACAGTCTCTTGACCTAGAGGTTTTAGACTTCTAGGAGGGTTTGAGGGTCTTAAAGGTTTTGAAGATTCCTAGAACTGAATAATTAAAATGGAAATGAAAAAGCCCGGCTAGAATTACTAGCTTCAAAATCAAAGTCCTAAGATTAGATGACTGATCTTGGAGTAGGGGGACTCTTAGGTCTGGCCAGGTTCTCCAGGTCCAATGGGATCTTCAGGTCAGTTTAGTTATGCCTTTGCGAAGAGCGCTGATGGGATACCCTTGCGGTAGCTTCACGTAACCAGCGCAGAATTCTCCCGAGCTTAGCTCAAGGTTGGCGTGTGGCAATAGAGCGAACCTGAAGTTCATGACCTAGTATGTTCTAGCCGAATCAGTAGATATCTAAGTTGTGTTATTCGCAGCAGATATCTGAGGCCCGGTCCCTTAGGAGTCCTCGCCATTAGCTTTGTGGCTGTTTTTCTTCATTGTTAGAAGTTCCGATAGTGATATTTCCCTGGCACCAGCACTTCTTGGAGTAGTAGATGGGGAGAACCTGTAAATAAGTTGCTATTTTTGACTTGCGGCAATTATAGCCGGGGTGGCCGAATGAGGCTCCTTAGCTTTGTTGCAGTTAGCACAGCATGCTTACCCATTACTCGCCCTGCTTGTCCTATGCTTAGGTTAAAGCAGCATAAGCTCAGGTTTATGCATAACAGTAAAATGCTGAAAGCAACTTTCGGGAAACGCATAATGCTGTTGCAGCGGACGGTGTCGGCGATGGCAGCATTCTTAAACCCACTTTTGATCATGTCTCGGATCTGGTCATGCTGGAAGTCAGCAAGATTCGGCGCCATAGTCGTATGTAATGGTATGGGACGGCTTTGAGCTGATTGACGTTGGAAAGCCAAGAACGTCGACATAATGTCGCAGGGAACGTTGTAATTCTGTTTGTGCATATTGTTACGTGGCATAAAATGGGCAACCGAAACGGCAGCAGGGGAACCGATAAAACTTACGTGTTAGCCTTATCGCCTTATAGTTTAGCTATCTAGCAAAAGCGAAAGATTATTTTCTAATTATATAGTAAAATTTTTGTAACTTAATTTATGTTAAACCTAAAATAGAAAAATATAAGGCCTTACATTATAGCTGTGACGGCTAGGCGGTTTAACCAACTATTAAACCTTAGTCGTACGAGTTTATGTTGGCAGGAGTATCGTGGGACTCTGTAGCAATAAAATAACTTAATTACATCTCTTAATACCAAGGGCGCAAAAGCTTATTGCAAACGATTGGTATTGATAAATGTTGCAAGCTGAAACTATCTAAACTATGGAAATAATAAGCGTATATATCTTTTCCTGGATCCCGTTAAATCTCTTAGATTACTCCGGATCCATATTGGATAACTGTATGGATCCCGTTAGATCCTTTAGATTATTCCGGATCCATGTTACGTAATTCCGACCCATTTGGGTCCTGTTTCGGTCACTAAGTGACCGTTTCCGGGACCCTCCCTTGGCTGGGTCATAATACGATCTCCCTTTTCCCCAAATCTTACCTTCAAGATTTTTCTGATAAATGCTTTTTTTATTTGTAACTATGTCCGGCCGCGTTATTAAGAACCGTAAACGTATTAACTAGAAGAAAAAACGCGAAATTTTAGCTTTTTTCGTTTTTAATTCTGGTTTTGAAATTATACCTTGTACACCTTATTTTCGCACTAGCAACTCCTGTACTACATCGGATAATATAACGCGTTATTAATAATATATTTAAAAAAAACGCTATTATAATAATTTCGATATTTCCTTTTTTTCTTTAAATAATATTAATAAAAAGATAAAACGTTTATAACCTAAAAAATTTTCCGCCTAATAATATTTTTGCAATATTTGTTAAAAATTGTTAACCGTATCCCGTCGCCTAGATAAGGTATTATTTTATTTAAAGCATTTTTATATTTAGTAGGATTTTTTTCGCAAAAAAGATATAGAAATAATTAACCGGGATTTTTAATCCTTGGACGAATTGGAAAAATAAGAAAAAGCTGATCGTTTGGAAGCGGAACGTAATTATTTAAAAAACAAATTTCATATTATACTTTCCGAATAGTTTTGTTCTATTAATCTTATCGTAAATATAAATTAGGACGCGATTATTTCTGATAATTTCGTTATTGCCGGTAAAATTTTTTAATAAACGTTAAGGATTAATAAGGTTTTTGGCGGGTTCCTAGGTATTTTCGGAATCCGGATGCTATTTTAATTTAATTAGGTATTAGGTAAATTTATTTTGTTTTCGCAAATTAAGGATTTTTTTTATTTTGTATATTTGTTCGTTTTTTTACCTTTATGTCGTTTTATACCGTATATACCTTAATTATATCCGTTATTAATTTAAATAAAAAAACGTAAAAAATTAAATAAAATTTGATTTTAAGTAAAAGTTTTAATTAGTAATTATTTTCTAAGATTTCTTTTGGCGATTTTATATGGACCGATATATTTAAAATCGAGTTTTTTATTAAGTCTTTTCGTTTAAATGTTTTTGGTAATAAAGAAAATTATTTCCCCTTTTTCGAAAGTTAATTTTTTAACTTTTTTTAGTTATAATATTTGCTTATTTGATTCCGTATGAATTCTAATTTTGTTTTTATTTTTTTTGATATAATTATTATAATTATTTTAACGTAAGGATTGCTTTAATATTAATTGGACTATTATTACGTATTTTTTTATAAAATTTTAAAATAAAACCGAAATTTGTATTTGTAGATATTATTTTAATATGTTCGTAATAATTAATATTATAAACTAATTATGCGATTAGTAATTTTTAACCCAGTTATTTTGTGTGTAATTAATATAATATCGTATATAAGTTTTTAAAATTTAATTTGTTCGTTTTATTTGCCTATTTATTTATGGTTTAAATACGTTAAATAACTTATGATTTAGACCGATTTATGTTATTAGGCTTTGCCAAAACTTAGATACGAATGTTAATCTTTTATTTAAAATAATTTCTATAAGTAATCCGTATATATTAAAAATATATTTAAAAAATATATATCATTTGTTCGTCGTTTATGTCTTTATGATAAGGTAGAAAATAGGAAAATTTCGTGAATCGGTCGACGATTACGAAAATATTATCGTAATATATTCCCGTAACTGGATTTTTTAATATAAGAAATTTAATAATAAAATCAAATATAATTAAATACCATACTTATTTCGCGATTAATAATGGTTATAATTTTCCGTATAGTTTATGTCGTCGAGTTTTTGCTTTAGCGTAAATACCGTATTGCGGTATAATTTTTTATATTATTAATATTATTTTAAAAAAGGAATATATGCGTCAAAGCCGTTTTAAGGTTTTATAAATTTTTTGATGTCCGTATAATTAATGTTTTATGTATTTTTCGTATTAAATCCTTTTGATATTTTTTGAAATTTATATTTTATCTATTCTTTTAGTTTTATAAGAAATTATCGTTATATTGGTAAAGTTTTTAATATATATTAAAAGATATTGCCCGAATTATTATAATTTGTTATAAACGTAAATGCTTTTTTATAATAATATCGAAAATGGTATGGTCAATTTTAACTAATTTTTCTTTAAAGTTAAATTATTTACTTAAGGTATTTACTTTGTTATTTTTTAATCCTTTTCTGTACATAATAATAAAATCGAAATTCGCCATTTTTTAATATATTTTAATTATTATTTTGTAAGTTTCCTAGTCGTAATAAATCGGGTAAGATTTTAATAATCCGTATAAACCTTAATCTGGTACAAGGTTTTTTTTTAAAAAAATGTCTAAATTCGCGAAATTTTATAATAATAGCTATAATTTCTTTATTTAAAATGCCGTAATTCAGTTCGGTTCCTTTTAATTTATACGAAAAAAATGTAATAAGGTATAATTTGCTTTAAGTTATTTCGTTATCCGATTATTATGTTTAAGGCATAATTTGAAATATCGGTTTTTAATTTAACGGGGCGGTTTTGATCGTATATAATTAGTATTGGTTAGTTAATAATCGTATTTTTAATATCTTAAAATGCCTTTTCCGTATCTGGCGTTTATTTGAATTTTTTTTCGTAAGGTTTATTAGAGGCATAGCAATTTTATTAAAATTTCGAATAAATTTCTTGTAATAGTTGGCGAATCTAAGGAATACTTATACTTTTTTAATTATCATTGGTATTTGCCATTTTATAACTGCATTAATTTTTTAATGTTTATTTTAATATATTGTAAGGTAATAATATATTTTAAATATTTTATTTCTTATTTATAAAATTAATTTTTTCTACGTTAATAAGTAACTTTACGTTTTGTAAAGCTTAAAAAATTTTATAAACATATTTTATATATGTTCTTTCCGTCTTTAAAAAAATAAAGATATTATCGAAATAACAAATAACGAAAATATCGAAATATTCTTATAATATATGGTTTATTATCTGTTAAAAAGTTGCTGGTACGTTTATAAGTTTTATTAATATAATCAAATATTCAAATAATTCATATTTCGTTTTGAAAATTATTTTCCATTCGTATCCTTTTTTAATCCTAATAAGGTTATATCCATTTTTAAGACCGAATATTATAAACTATTTGACTTCGTAAAATCGGTTTTTTATTTCCGTAATTAAGAATAATAATATTTAATCCTTAACGGTAATATCGTTTAATTATTAATAATTAATTACAAATCGCAATTTTCCGTTTTTTTGACGTAAAAAATATTAGATATTTTGCTAATAATTTCGAAAATAAAATCTATCCTTTTTATAATTAATTTTCCAAATATTCTTTGAAAATACGGAATTCAATTTCGTTAAAGTTATAAATAAGGTAAAACTTTGTTAAGGATCCTTTTTAAGGATTATTTTATGATTTTATTTACTATATGTTAATAATTTCGTATCAAGCTTTTTTTAAAGAACTGTTTATATTTATAATATTATGGTAACATATTAATTAAAATTTCTAACTTTTTAAATTATTATTTTTATTTTTTAAGTCCTTATTCAGTTCTTTTAATTTCGCTTTAATAATAATAACGATGCGTCGTATTTTTCTTTAATACTCATTTTTTTCTTATATTTTGTCCCTTTGGGTAATAAGGTTTTTATCGTATTTTTATGCCTATATTCGTCGTTATTATCGATTAAATATTAAAACTTTAATTTTTTCGTTTTTGTTTGCTAATGGGATATAAAACGAATTTTATCTGGCCAGTTCCGCTATTAATTAAAATTCCGTATTGGCGTATCCATAATAATCCTAAAATCATATCGTAATTCTTAAGTAAAACGATGTCGAGATTAATTTTTTGGTATTATTCTTAAATAACAATCTCGAGATAATTAATTTCGTATATAATTTTTCCGTTATCGTAAGCGAATTTTTAACTTTCGGTATTTATCGTTATATAAGGTTTTAATTTATATTTCTATAATAATTTGAACTTATTAACCATATCTGGTATAATGTAATTCTCGCCTAAGGTTCCGTAATCTATTATTACGATATACTAATACGTTTCGATTCGTATTTCCAAGGTAATAAAGTTATTAACGTTTTTTTATCGTTACGTTTAAAACCTTTTTTAGGAATTCCTTTTCATTTTTTTAGGTTTCGTTAATTTGCAGCTTTTTTATAAATAACCTTTTTCTTTTAACTTTTATTCGAATTTATCGAACCTTATTTATGTTTTTTCGTTTAGCGTATCAAATTATTATATTTATTATTATTACCGGCGTATTATTCTTTCGAATCTTATTAATTACTTTTAATTTTTTTACAGTTGTTTTCCCTATCGAATAAATTATTCTTTTATATTTGCAACTATATCCTATTATACGTCGTCCTGATTATCGTTTTAAAAATCTTCTGTAAATTAACGTATTTTTTCCTTAATTGCCTTTTTTTTATAAGGATCTATAATAAATACTAACTGAAAATAAAAATCCGTAATAACTTTCTGGTAATGCTTTTTTACCGTATGCTGGATTAACCTTTTTTCCATTTAATAATTACATTATTCATAATAATAAAAAGGGTCTTTTTCTAAGCATTATTTTTCTTCGGGCCAACTTTCCGCTTCGGCCAGTTATTAAACATTTTCTAGAACTATAATTCGAAAATATCGATACTATTACTTATCGTCCTTATTATCTCCGATACAATTTGGAAAATTAAATCTTTCGTAATACATACGGGTAATTCGTTTATAAATATATTATTTCCATTTTTCGTAATCGGGATATTTTCGTTATCGATAGTATATAGTATGCATTTTGCCGTATCGATCAGGTATTTCGGGACAATCTTTTTCTATCCAGTTTTAATATTTGCGTAATTATTCTTATAATGTTCCTTATTATATTTATAAAATCTATTAAGCCAGCTTCCTAATTTTTTACATTTCGTATCGAATTTCTTATCGTAATAATCCTTATTAAATCTTTTGCTATTGGCCTAATACGTATTTGGCTTAAATTATGTTAATAACCTTACTATCGTTTCCTTAATTATTTCTGAACTATTTCTCCGGTATAAAAATCCAGTTATCTTATCGTAATTTCTTAGCTTTTTTGCATTTATAAACTTTATGTCCTATTTTATCATAATTAAAGCATTTAATCTAGCTTTAGTCTTATCTATATATAACGCCGAATTCTATAAGTCCTGACGTTATTCCGTGAGAAATAGGGGTACGTCTCGTTTCTTTCCCTAATTAGATTTGTTATAACCCGAACGTAAGGCATATTATCCTTTTTTTTATTATTTTTCAAATTATCGATTATTAATCTTAATTACCTTTGTAATATACCGGTCCAAAGTAACTAATCGTTTAATCCGAATAATTTTATCCTTTATATTATTTTTTAGCCTTTTATAAAACATATTAATAAAGCTATCGATTTCGTCGTCTCTTTATTTTGCCTTAATTACAAAGCTTTTGAAGGTTACGGCGTATTTAAATGTAGGTTCTTTTTATCGGAATTATAAGAATTGCTAGACCGCAAATTATTTTTCATCCGAATTATCGAAATTATTGCGCACTTTATTTTCGAAATTAATATAAAATAAAAAAATCTTATTAATAAAGTTTTTTTATCCAATTTTCCTATTTCTTGCCTTATCGTGATCAGGACCCCATTTTGGAGATTGTGGCTACGCCTGCGGCGCAGCAGCCGTAGCCACAGCTATAGTTTTTGATCAAGAAGTATTTGTTAGGGGTCCAATATATTAGCTAAATTCCTTTAAGAATAATACTTACAAAAATAATAAAATTTCCAAAATAAGGCATAATAATAAATCGTGATTTTTTCGTTCCGTTTAATGCGCTTTTATATAAATTTGCAGAAATTATTAATATCAACTTTGGTAATATATATTAATTACGAAACTCTTAATATTTTAACCTATATAATTTAACGCAAAATTAAAATTTTCATCTTTTAATATAATAATAATTTTAATTAATACGAAATAAAAATGGTTATAATGAAAAAATAGCCCAAAATCTCGATTAATATATATTATAACTTTTTATTCCCTTTAGGCCAATATAATAATAATATAATCCTATAAACCAAAATAATAATATATAAAGCTTAAAATCGCCCGTAATAAACTCCGAAATATATTTTTTTCTTAATTAACTAAATACGGATAATATATTTAAAAGTTTAAAATAAATATTTTAAATTTTCGAATATTTAATTTTTTAAAATAAACCGTTTATCTTTATCCGATATTTTGACCGGTTTTTTACAGATATAAACGTAATTAACCTATATGCCAATATTATATATATAATTAATAATTTTATAAAAATTTTACGTTATTAATTTATTTACTTTATATGAGGCGTTATGCTTAGTAAATAAAGCCGTATTTTACGGAAAAAATAAGTTAATATAATATATAATTTGGTATTTAAAAAATTTAATATTTTTTTCATTATTAAAATAAATTTTACAAAATCCTTCATTATTTAAGCTTTTTTATTAATAATTAATTTAATTATTATTTAAATTATATTATTAATTAAGTTAATAAAAAATTAATAAAAGTTTATATTAATAATTACATATTTTGTTTTTATTTTAATATTTGCGGATACGAAAAAACTTAATTTAAAAATATTTGACCGGATAATTGCCGGATAACATAATTATATTATTTTTAAATTTAAATAAATATCGAATAATTAGTTTTAAATTATTATATTAAATTTTGTTTTCGAATAATAATATTTTTTAATTATTATTAACGAAATATATTTATTATTAAAATAAAAAGATTTCCGACTTAAATATATTAATATCTGTAATTTATATTTTATTTTCCTTATGTATATATATTAATTTATATATATAATAATTATTAATAATATTACAAAAAAATGCGAAATATAATAATTTTCGTTAAATTAACGGCTGAATTAAATATAGTTATAAGGCGGAAATCCGGCATTTTAATATTAATTATTCTAGAATCGATATTATTATTTTCCTTATATTTAAAGATTAACGTTCAAATTAAAAGTATTTAAATTTCTTAAGAATTAATATATTCGGATTATTAAGTAATATTTTTTTAATTTAATTTAATAACTTATATTTTATTATTATAATTATTATTTATATTAAGAATAAGGCGAAAATTATGGATATCCCTAATTATTTAATTAAGATTATGATAAACCGGGGGTATTTATTAAAAGTTATAAAAGAAATATTAAATTTTATAATTTCGAAATATTTTACTGGAATTAAATTTACATATATAATAACTTAAAATAATTAAATAATTTTATCCGTATTATCGTATTTATTATTATTTTTGGATTAGGTATAAATATTTCAGATATTAATCGAATAATATAATAAGATATATTGTAAAATTTTTTAATTAAAGATTTATGGCAATAATTTGGTCGAATAATTCGTAATTATAAATACTTAAATATAATTAATTATAAATAAATTATATTATTTATATTTTATTAAATATTTAATAAATATAAAATTAAATTATTTATGTTAAAAAAAGGAAAAATAACAAAAATAATTTAAATTCGGTAAACCAAAAACTGTATTACTTATAAAAATATAAAAATTATAATAAAAATTTACGTAACGGATTTGGATAATAAAAAAAATAATACATAATTTATTACGAATAATTTTAATTAGGACAAAATAATTATTAAATTTTAATTTTAATTTTTGGCCGGTTAAAATATTATCCGTAAATTTTCGAAATGAAATAATTTTGATTTACGGAATTAAATAAAAATAAAGTTTTAATAATACGTATTATTTAATAATAAATATGTATATAAAAGGATTTTAATATATTTAAAAAAAATAAAATTATTATGTTAAAAAAAGATTATAATAATTTAATTCCGGCTAAATTTTATTATAATATATATACGTTTAATTTTTTATATATATTCGAACCTTTAAATTCGAAAATATTTGCGTAAAAATAATTCAAAGCCTGTTTAATAAAAACAGTTATTTAGGAAATAATAAAGTCCTAATATAAATAACGGGCGAATAAATTATTTTTTACGTAATTATTTTTATTTGGCGGTAAAAAGGCAAAATAAATATTTATTTTCATTAAATTTAAACGGTTTTTATTTAATAAATTTCCGAATAAATTAAACGATATTACAGGTTTATATTTAATTTAAAATATAATCCAATTAATTAAGGCGGTCTTTAATTTCGATAAATAATAATATAAGGATATTTTAAAAAACCGTTTATTTTTTATATTATATATAATATATAAAAAAATTATAGTTTCGATTTTATAAAAAATATAAGTAATTTTTTGCAAACGGCGAAATTTGCTTAATTGGAAATAATAACGTTATATTTTTATGTTATAAACCAATTTATATAAATTACGGATTATTATTACGTTATAAATTTAATAAATATTGAAAAAAATATTTTAAGGCTGTTTTGAATTACGTTTTATTTTAATTAAAATATACCGTATATAATTATTCGATTTAAATTAATAACTAATAATTTAATAATAATTTTAATAATTTAAATATTAAACCGGCATATACTTTATATATTTTTGCAATTTAAAGTCGCAATTCCGGTTATAGCGATATCTGTATTTATATGTGTAATTTGCACCATATTTAGTAATTTTAATTAAAAATTAATTTTATTTTTTATTTATAACGTTAATGTAAAACCTATTACTCCCAAATATTTTTAATTTTTTAACCTTATTTTCGTTACCGTATTTATATTTATATAATTCGTTTATTTTTATATCGGTACTGGAATCGCCGGCGTTACCAAAACTTAATAATCCGTAACTCGATATTATAAATAATATATTGGAAAAATAAATCGAAATAATAATTTTTATCGAAATTAAGAAATTACGCATTAAAAAGAAACGGTATTTATTAGATAATAATATTAATAATAAATTAAAAAATAATTATAATATTAAATTAAAAAACAAAAAACGAAATTTTGCCGGTTTTAATTAAGGCCGATAATAAAAAAATACGTTTAGTTTTAATATAATATTACGGTTATAAAATATAATATTTATAAAAATTTATATAATATTAATTAAAATTATTAATATATTATTTATTAAAAAAATTCGTTATTTTTATTAATTTTTAATTCGTTAAACTTTGTATAAATATTAATTTATTTTAATCCGGACTAATTATATATTATAATAAATATATAATAAATTTTTTTAGCTAAAAGGATTAACGGAATTTTATATTACGTAATTCAAATTATAATTTATTACGGTTATTAACAAATTATCGCTTTAATTTTTAACTTTTAATTTATAATGCTGAATTAAAAGTTTTTAAATTTTATTTTTCGGTTTTTTTTAAATTTATCGTATTAATTTTTAAAATATTTTTTATTTTTTTTTAACTTTTAAGGTATTTTGGTTCGGGCTAAATAATTAGGATTAGTAATTAATTATATAAGTAAATAAATAATATAAATAATTTTTCGGCAATATTAAAAAAGTTACATATTTTCGTTATTAATATAATTTTTTAATATTTGGTTTTTTTTAAATATTAATTCAAAATATTTAAAACTTTAAATTTATAATAAATTTATATTAATTACGTTTTATAACTTTATATTTTTGTAATTAAAATTAATATTTATTAGCGTACGGTCCAAATTAAGATTTTTCGAAATCGCTTATATATTTTGTTATTATTTTATTGGAAAGCTTAATAATTATTTCTTTTTCGAATTAAGGCTTTTTGGTTCCTTTAATAAAGGTTAATAGCCGGATTTAGCTTTTTTTTTTTTGCCGCGTTTTCCCTTTGTCGGCATAATTAAGTCCCCGGCTGGTTTTAGAGATTTCTTTATTTTTTTCCCGGCTAGTTTTAAGAATTCCTTTATATTAAAAATTTATATAAATATAATAATAATTAGATATTCTGGGTAACCGCCAAAATCCTTCATATTAATACTGAATATATCGCGATATATAAAATTTTAATTTTTGTATAAAATTATTTATTCGGCAATTAATTATATATAATTACGTATTTCTTTTTTGTTTAATATTATAAAAATACCGTTTATATAATATATATTATGAAATATATTATAATTTTATATTTTGATAATTAAAAATTTAAAATTATTATATTCTTAATATTATCTATTTTATGCAAATCGTTATAAATTATAAATTCTCGAAAATAATTAATAACTTAAATTATATAATTTTTTAAAAAATATATGCCGGTTAAACTTATAATATAAAAAATGTTTATTTTACGGTTCCAAAAACTTATTATTTAATAATTCGTATAATTCGTATTATTTATATTAATAATTTTATTTATATATTTTAATATAAAAAAACGATTAATATTATATATTATTTAATAATATTTTGGTGATATAGTAAAAATTAAATTTATTAAAATATATAAATATATTTTTGATTAATTTTTTATAAATTGTATATATATAATTAAAATTTCGGAATATTTATTTAAAAATTATTTCGAAATTATTATAAATAAAATATACGTTAATATATATATAACGATAAATAACTTACGTTTTTTGATATATAATAATAAAATTTACTTTGTAAAAATCTTATAATATTAAAATTTTATTAAATAATTATTTAACTTAAAAAAATTATTTTATAAATTGCGGCAAAATTTTTAAAAAATAATATATATAATAAAAAATAAAATACAGAAATTAACGCCGTAATGAATATAATTTATATGAAAAATTAATTTAACGTTATTATGATTTTTATATATATTTTAATTTTTTATTAAATTGCTATATATTTTTAAAATACGATTACTGTATTTTATTTTATTAAACAGTAATAATATCATAAAAATAATTATTTAATATTAAATATATATAAATAAATAATTATAATTAAAAAGTTTAATAATATTATAAATTTACCGATATAAATTCGGCTTAATTTAAACCAGAAATATAAATAAAAAATATAAAATATAATAAATAAAGTAAAATTTATATATTAAATAATAACCGAATATATTATTGATATAAATAAAAAATATGGAAAAATTTATAATATATAAATAAAATTTATAAATACTTAATAAATTATAAATTTTTTTTAAAATAATATATATAATTAACATTAAAATAGTATAAATTTTAAAATTATATAATTATAAATATGTAAATTATTAAATTTATATTAATTATTAAATATAAATAAGAAAATTAATATTATTTTTTTATAACAAATTATTAATATATAAGGAAAAAATCTAATAATTATATATAAATTATACAAAATCTATATTTTAATATAAATTTTTAATATAATTTATAAACATATTTTAATTAAATATATAATAAATATAAGTATTATAATTATTAAATATATAATTAATATTATTTACTTAATTATAATTTTTTATAATTTTAAATATTTATTATATTTTAATATATAAAATTATATTATTTATGATATAATAATTATTAATTAATTTTTTTTATTAAATATCCGAAATCCATATTATAATATATACTTTTATATATTTTATAATATTATAAAAGGTAAATAAATTCTTTGCTGATATAATAAAAATAATTTCCATTATAACTCCCGATAATATATTTTAAATAAACTTAAAAAATCTTATTCGCGCGGTTAAAAGAAATAAATTCGTTAATAATATTTTCGAAAAACAATTTGTCTTCGAAAAATAACCTTAAAAACGGATAATAAAATCTCGGATTAAAAAATAACCGGAACCAGTATTAAAATAATTTGCAAAAAAAAAAAACTAACGGCGTAATTTTAATTAAAGTAGTTTCGTATTAATTGAATAATATTCGATAATTTTAAGATATAAAATATTCCTTACGGAAAATATATATTATACGTAACCGATTTCAAATATTAGGTATATATTATAAAATTATATTAATATAGCGAAAAATTAGAAAAAAATAAATTCCTTATATTTTGACATTAATATAAATATATATTAATTAAAAAATCCTTTAATTATTAAAATTTTATAAATTTAATAATATTATAAAAAACTTATATTATTAATAAAATTATTTATTATGGAAAAATATAATATTTATATAAATATTAAATATTAATAATATAACTTAAAATATTTTCCGTAATACTAACCGGTAAAATAAAATTTATATTATAACGGATTATATTAATTTTATAAATTATTAAAGTATTAAATTAATTATAAATTTTTAATTAATTACAGCTTTCGTAATTTAGCGAAAAAAATATATAAATAAAGTATTATATAAACGATACAAAAAAAGATTTATAATTTTATAAACAAAGCCGTTTAGCTAAAAAATATATATTATATAATTATTTTATAAATATTATAATTTAAGGAAGTATATAAATAATAAAGATGCAAATTAGGTATAAAAATATAATAAAAATTATTTATATATAATTTCTAAATATTTGATATTATTATATAATCCGAATAAATATTTTCAAGGGGATTTAAATATAAATATTATACCTAAAACGAATAAAATTTTAAGATTTAAAAATATAAAAAAAATTATTAATATATAGGTTATAATAATATGTGAAAAAAATAAACCGCGAAAAACAATTATAAAAAATATTTAAAAATATTAATTAATAAATTAATTAAAAACGGGGTATACGGATTAATTCAAATTATATATTATATTTAATTATAAATAATGTAATATTTTTTATATAATTTTACGAAAAATAAAAAATTCGAATAAAATATAATTAATTAAAATTACGTAAATTATAAATTTAATTATTTATATTAATTTCGTTAATAATTATACCATATATTATATCGTAAAATATTATTTTTTTTATTTGCAGTTTTACTATTAAAAATAAATAAGTTATATTAATATAATAATCAAATAATTATAATAATGTATAAAATAATTCCGAAATTAATTAATTAAGATTACGTAAATAATAAAGGTATATAAATATTAAAATTATAATATAAATATTATATTATTTATAAGAAGATATAAAGTGATAAAAAAGTAAAAAATTATATTAATAATTCATTTTCGTTAGATAAATTTTTATTTTATTTATTTAACGATAATAATAATGATAACGGATTACCTTAATTAAAATTATTAATTAAGTTATTGATAATTTATATTATGGGATTATAATATTATTTTATATATAAGATAATACGGTTATTTAATATTAAATTATTTTTAATAAATTTAATATCACAGGTTTTTCGGATAATTACGTTAAAATTATTTACAAATTATTTTTTATTTTTTGCCGTATTTAATTAATTAAATTTATTTATGTCGTTAATAATAAGTATAATATTATTAAAATCGATAAACTTAATTTCTATAGTTTTACGGCTTACGGCCAAAATATTTTCGGAATTTTAGCTGTTTTTTTAAATCCGAAATAAATATCCTTTAATAAGCCAAAAATTCCGAAATAAAAAAACGCGTTTAAGGATTTCGTTACGAAAATCCCGAATAATATAACTTTTATTTTGCGAAAAAATATAACGGGCATGGAATTTGCGTTAAAAGGATATATTGTACTTAATTAAAAACGAATTTCGAAAAACAATAATATTAACGTTATATATATTGTTTTTCGACCGGCGGAATTCGTTAATAAGCAATAAATTATAATATTTGCCTTTTTAATTCAATACTTTTTATATTTTTTCTTTAGATTTTATTAAAATTAAATTTGATATTAAAATCGAATTAATGAATACTTAATTTGATACTACAAAATATAATATTTAATTGAAATAAAATATTTTTTTACTGTAATTAAATTAATTGATCTTATAAAAAAGAAATAATAATATTAATATTAATTATTTAATATAATTAATATCGCCATATTATATAATATATGAAAAACATAAATAAATTTAGGTTTTTTAAAAGAACTAATAATAATTTCGAAATTTTTTATTAATAAAAATAATATTGATTAACGGTTAGTTATTATTTTTAATAAGGTTAAAAAAATTATTGCCCTATAAAATATCGGCTATATTAAAAATATTTCCGATCCTAGAGCTATTTAATAAAAAGGCCTTATTTGTTATAACCTAACGATCTTGGCTTTTCCAAAACGGTCGGAGAGCTTAGGCACTCAAGCCCGACCATGCCGAAAGATCACGTGATTGGCTCAAAGAGCTTAAGGGCTTGGCGCCTTTAAGCCGGTTGAGCCAGCAAAAGGCTCAAGGGGCTCAAAGGGCTTAAGGGCTTAAGCCGGTTAAATGGTTTAAGTTAAAACGAGAATATATATGCTTATTAATTCCATAATTTATATAGCTTCAGCTTATAATACTTACTAATACCAAATATTTGCAATATAATATCGTTACCTAAGGCACCCTTAATATTACGAGACGTAATACGTTATTGTATTTATTGCTTAGATTTCCACGATATTTCTATTAACATAAACCCGTCGACTTAAGGTTTAATAATTGGTTAAACCGCCTAGCCGTTATACGTTACAAGCTTTTGTTCAGTAATACCGTTAGATTCTGAACAATATTTAATACTATCAAAATATCGACCAGCATTTAGGAAACCCCTATTTAATAATTTTAGGCTCGAATTCGGGAATTAAAAAAAGAAGTTCGATAACTTAGGGTTACGTTATTTGCCCAGCCCTTTTTCGCCCGCATAAAACCTAAAAAGCTAGAGCCTTATAATAAAAAAGGTAACCTTTAAACTTTCTTAATTTAGGTGCGAATTTACCTTCGTTTCCTAAACCTTAATAACCCAGCGGATATGGTCCTAACAATAAAAGCATATCTGATAGAAAATACGGCTAATTAGTTTAAACCTATTATGAGAAATTTTCTAAAAATAAAAAAAGCAAATAAGAAGGATTTTATTAATAATATCTTTTTAATTTATACCAATTTCGAAAATAAAGTGCGCAATAATTTCGGCAATCCGGATAAAAAACAATCTGCGGCCTAATAGCTTTTATAATTCCGACAAAAAGAACTTACGTCCAAGTATGCCGTAACCTTTAAAAATTTTACGGCCAAGGCCGAATAAGGAGATAACGAAGCCGATACCCTTATCGACATGTTTTATAAAGGGCTAAAAAATAATATAAAAGATAAAATTATTCGGATTAAACGATTAATTACCTTAAACCGATATATTATAAAGGTAATCAAAATTAACAATCGACAGTTTGAAAAACGATAAGAAAAAAAAGGATAATATACCCCGCGTTCGGAATATATGTCTAACCAGGAGAAGAAAAAAAAATACACCCCTTACTTTTTACGGAACGGCGCCAGAACCTATGGAATTCGGCGTTACCCATAGATAAAATTAAAGCTAGATTAAATGCTTTAATTATAGCAAAATGGGACATAAGGCTTACAAATACAAAAAACACAAAAATCTACGACAAAATAACTGGACCCCTGTATCGGAAAAATAATCCAGAAATAATTAAGAAAATAATAACAAAGTTATTAATATAATTTAAGCCAAATATATATTAGGCTTACAGCGAAAAGTTCAATAAGAATTATCATAATAAAAAATTTGACGCGGAATGCGAAAAGCCAGAAAGTTAACTTAATAAATATTACGAACATAATAAAAAACGCTATAAAAATAATTACATAAATACCGGGATTAAATAAAAAAACTTTGTTCCGGAATATCCGATCGACATGGCAAAATACACGCCATATACTATCGACGACGAGAATATTCCGATTACGAAAAATAAAAACAATATATTTACGTACGAATTATCCGCATGTATTACGAAGGATTTAACTTTCCAAACCGTACCGGGCATAATAAGAATAACGAGCAATAATATCGACAACTTCGAACCATAACCCCAAAAAATATTCAGCAATTAGCCGAAACAAAAAATTGGCCTAAAAAAATAATATCCGTAAAAAAACCCCTTATATTATTATGGATAATATAACCATTAAACAGAAAAGGAGTTAATCCAACGTACGGTAAAAAAATATTATTAAAAAGTTATTACGGACCTTCATTTTTAATTAGTATTTATTATAGATCCTTAAGAAAAAAAGGCCATTAAAGAAAAAATACGTTAGTTTACAAAAGATCTCTAGAACGATAATTAGGACGACGCATAATGGGATGTAATCGTAAACATAAAAAAACAATTTATTCGATAGGGAAAAAAATTATAAAAAAACCAGGAACAATTAATACGGCTCGAAAGAACAATACGCCGATAACAACGACAAATACAGTAGCTTAACGCGTTATATATAAAGATATAAACAAGGTTCGACAGATTCGAATAAGAATTAAAAAAAAATCACCTATAAAAAAGCTGCAAAATAACGAAACCTAAAGGAATCAAAAGGAACTTCCAAAAAAGGCTTTAAACGCGATAATAGGAAACGTTAATAACCTTATTACTTTGGAAATACGAATCGGAACGTACTAATATACCGCAATGGTGGACTACGAAGTTCTGGGCGGAAATTATATTATATCAAATATATTTAATAAGCTCAAATTGCCATAAAAATATAAGTTGGAACCTTATATAGCGATAAATGCCGAAAGTTAGGAATTTGCTTACAATAACGGAAAAATTATACGCAAAATTAATTATTTCGAAATTTTTATCCAAGGACGATACTAGACGGTTAATTTCGACATCGTTCCATTCGGGAATTACGATATAATCTTAGGATTACTATGGATACGCCAATATGGAATTTTAATTAATGGCGGAATTAATTAGGTAAGGTTCGCCTTATACCTTATTAGCAAATAAAAAAAGAAAAAATCAAGATTTTAATATTCGATCGATAATAACGACAAATACAGATATAAGAATATAACAAATATTTTACTACCCAAAAAAACAAAATACAAAAAAAACGGGCATCAAAGAAAAATACGACGTATCGTTATTACTATCAAAACAAAATTAAAGCAATTAAATAACAATTTGAAACAATAAAAATAACAGCCCCAGGAATTAGAAAATTTAATTAATGTATTACCACAATACCATAGATATAAGCAGCTTTTCAAAAAAGAATTCGATACGAAATTACCGGAATATAACAAATAAAATTATGAAATAATTTTTAAGGAAAGACTTTTAATAAAGTTTTACCCCATTTATAATTTTAATAAAAACGAATTACGCATTTTTAAAAAATACCTAGAAAATCGGTTACAAAAAAAATGGATTCGATCTTCGAAGTTACCAACAAAATACTCGATATTTTTCGTACCCAAAGAAAATAAGAAATTACGACTTATAATTGATTATCGACAATTAAAAAACGTTACTGTTAAAGATTAAATATTATTATCCCTAATTATAAAAATAAAAAACTGATTTTACGGAGCTAAATGGTTTATAGTATTCGATTTTAAGAATAAATATAGCCTTATTAAGATTAAGAAAAAATACGAATAAAAAATAACTTTTAAAATAAAATACGAATTATTTAAGTATTTAGTTATACTAATAGGATTTACGAACGTACCAGTAACGTTTTAGCGAATAGTAAATTATATGTTACGAAAATATCTCGATATTTTCGTCGTTTGCTATTTTGACAATATTTTTATTTTTTCGAAAATAAAAAAAGTATACGTAAAATACGTTTATAAAGTTTTTTAAGCTTTATAAAATATAAGGCTATTTGTTAATGCAGAAAAAAAATTAGTTTTATATGCAGAAAATAAAATATCTAGAACATATTATCACCCCAGGACATATTAGGATAAACCCCAAGAAAATTGCTGCAGTTACAAAATAGCAAACCTTAACGATAGTTAAGGAGGTACAGATATTCCTTGGATTCGCCAATTACTACAGAAAGTTTATTCGAAATTTTAGCAGAATAACTATATTGTTAACGAATTTTATAAAAAAAAAGTTAAAATAAACGCCAGATATAGAAAAAGTATTTTAGGATATTAAGGATGCGATTATTAACGAATTAATACTAATTATATATGATTTAAACCGTTTCGTTAAATTAAAAACCGATATTTCGGATTACGCGTTAGGCATAATAATCGGATAACGAAATAATCGAAATAAATTATACCCTATTATATTCTTTTCGTATAAGTTAAAAAAAGCCGAATTTAATTACGGCATTCCAAATAAGGAATTTATGGCTATTATTATGGCATTTTAGGAGTTTAGGCATTTTCTAAAAGGAAGTTTGCACCAGGTTAAGGTTTATACGAATCATTAAAATCTTACCTGATTTACTATAATTAAGGAGCTTATAAAACGATAATTTCGTTATGCGGAAAAATTGGCGAATTTCGATTTCGTTATTATTTATAAAAGAAATTCAAAAAATGATAAAGCAAATGCCCTAAGCAAGCGACCAAACTTCGAAAAGAAATTAGTTAAAGTTAGTTATATAATCTTTAATATTATTACAAAAAGATATTTACGCTTACGACAAATTGTAATAATTCGGATAATCCCTTGCGATATACATTAGAAAATTTAATAACATAACGATAATTTCTTAGCAAACCAAAAAACGGACAAAATATAAGTTTTAAAGAAATACCGGAAAAATCTAATACAAAAGATATACGAACATTAGTTATATAAACATTTAAAAATTTAAAAAACCTTAGAAAAATTATAACGTATATATTCTTTTTCCAGAATGAAATTAATAATATAGAAAGTTATACGGCAATGCGATATTTGCGCCAAAGCAAAAACTCGACGATATAAGCTATACGAAGAATTACAGCGATTACCAGTCGTAAAGCGACCATAATATTCAGTTATATTCGATTTTATTACCAAACTTTTTATATCAAAAAATCCAGTTATAGGAATATATTACGATAGCATTTTCGTAATTATCGATCGATTTACGAAATTTTCCTTTTTCTTACTATATTATAAGGACATAAATACCGATAAATTAATATATATTTTTTTCAGATATATTTTTAATATATACGGATTATTAATAAAAACTATATCAAATAAAGGATTAACCTTTATATTAAAATTTTGGCAAGGCCTAATAACATAAATCGGTTTAAATTATAAATTATCTAACATATTTAAACCTTAAATAAATAAACAAACAAAATAAATAAACTAAACTTTGGAAATTTACTTACGATATTATATTAATTATAAATAAAATAACTGGGTTAAGAAATTATTAATTACATAATTAACTTATAATACCAATTACCAAAAAAATATCAAAATAATATTTATAAATGCAAATTTTGATTTTATTTTAAAAGTTTATAAAAAAGTATACGATAATGGTCCAATTAATATCAAAATAATCCTTACGTTAAAACAATTACGACAGCTATATTAAAAAATAAAAACAGAACTAGAATTCGTACGGAACTAAATAAATTAATATTATAACTAAAAAAAGTTAAAAAAATTAACTTTCGAAAAAAAAAAAATTTTCTTAATTACCAAAAATATTTAAATAAAGCGACTTAACAAAAAACTCAATTTCAAATATATCGGTTTATATAAAATTACCAAAAACTTCAGAAAATAATTATTAATTAGAATTTTTACCAAAGGTTAAATTTTATCCAATTTCTTATATTTCTTTATTCGAATTAACAACAAATATAATTAAGATATATACGGCATAAAACGACGTAAAAATAAAAAACGAACAAATATACGAAATAAAGAAAATTTTCGAAATGCAAAAACAAAACGGATTTACCTAATACCTAATTAAATGGAAAAAACACCCGGATTCCGAAAACACCTGGGAACTTGCTAAAAACCTTATTGGCGCCCAGCGCTTACTGAAAATTTTTTACCAATAATAACGGGCGCGTCCTAATCAAAGGTCGACCAATTAATAGCCGGGATATCGGGCCAGTCGGCTGCGGCCTATACTAACGTAATAACCACAACGGCGGCCTTTAATTGTTCTTTTTCCTTTTCGAGGCGCTCAAATTTTTTTATCACCTCCGTACTCTAAATATTACGACGAAGCATTTTAATCCCACGACGGCGAAATAACTTTCGTTATTTCTATAAATGGTTTAATTTATTTATAATGTTAAATAGGGCCTTATGAGCCTATTTCTTTTTGCGTTCCAAACGGTTTTCCTTATTAAGAAGTTTTTTATGCTTAAATTCCGAGGGGCCAAACAAATCGCAAAAATTACCGTATTATGTACAGCAGGCGTATTTCCCAGAATTACAATACGCCTTATAAGGTACGCTAACAGAACGGTAACGAGAACAAGAATTTTCTTAAAGCATAATAAAACCTAGCAATATAATACGTTTTGTAAAGATAAAAGCGTTAATACGTTTATAAGAACGGGATTTTTTGATACGACTCGATATAATAAGTATGAAAATGGAAAAGTTACTTATTAAAGTTAACAAACAAACGGAATAATCTTTAGAGATAAAGATCCTAAAAGGGGAAAGATCGTATTATAACCTAATGATCTTGGCTTTTCCAAAACGGTCGGAAAGTTTGGGCACTTAAGCCCGACCATACCGAAAAGATTACGTGATTAGTTTAAAGGGCTTAAAGGCTTGGCGCCTTTAAGCCGGTTGAGCCAACAGGAGGTTTAAGGGGCTTAAGGGGTTTAAGGGCTTAAGCCGGTTAAATGGTTTAAATCAGAATGAAAATATATACGTTTATTAATTCCATAATTTAAATAATTTCAGTTTATAATACTTACTAATACCAAATGCTTATAATATAATATCGTTACCCAAGGCACCCTTGGTATTACGAGACGTAATACGTTACTGTATTTATTGCTCAGATTCCCATAATACTTCTGCCAACATAAACCCGTCGACTTAAGGTTTAATAGTTGGTTAAACCGCCTAGCCGTCATATTATTCGGCACGTTTTAGTTAAAACCGTACCGCCTAAAAAATAATATAAATAAGTTATATTTCCGAATTAAAAAATAAAATATTTATAAATTATCCGCTAAATAATTTATATTATTAAATAATATATTATTAATAAATAATAATAGAAAGTTTTTATTAAAAAGATCCTTATTTATTAATACGTTTTAATTAAGATTCTGTAATATTTTTTTTATTTATCCGGCGTAACCAAAATATTTAAAATTTATTTTATGTACGATAAATTCAAATTTGATAACGGTTAACCGGAAGCATATATATTTTATAAATTTGATAAATTCGGCTTTTAAAAAAAGTTTTTAATTAAAATATTCCGGAAAGCTTTATATACGTTAAATATTTTTATTATAAGTGGTTCATATTGGGTACGTAATTTTTACAGAAATAATACGAATATACGAATATTATGTATATAAAGAATAAAAAGTTCGAAAAAGTGGGTTTTCGGCAATTTTTAATATAATTATATTATTTTATTTAAGAATTAACAAACCGTTTTTAAATTTGCTTATATTTTATGCGTCCCGTCTATATTATCGGGCTAATAAGTACGTATAAATATAAGTAAGAAATTTATTTAGATATAAAATAAAATAGGAACAAAAAAAAAGTACCGTTTTTTATCGTATAAATCGGTTATTTCGGTTTAATTGGCCTATATATTCCGAATATAATTAGTTATTTTTTGATTTTTATAAATAAGATGGAAACGTTTCAAAAATTAATAAAATTACTTTTTTTTAAATTTATATATCTTTTAAAAAAGCTTTTAATAAATGTTATAAGTACCGTCGATAGTACTTTTATTTTCGTTAATTATATTTAACAAAATTAAACGGCGTTTATTATTCGGAATACGTTTTAATTTAGGAAAACCGGGAAATTTTTATTTATTATATTTATACAACGTATTGATAAAAATAAAAAATAAAATCCGGATAAGAATAATTACGAATTAATAGGAAATATTAAATTTTATTAGATATTGTTATAATGTTTTATAAACTTATTTTATTTCATAATATTAATTAGGTTAAAATATAAATTATTTAAATTTTCCTTTAAGGATACGGTTATAATAACAGGTAAAAGCAATAATAATATTTTGCATAATAATATTATATTAAAATGTTATATTACGAATATGGTTTTAAATATTAAAATTATTATACCAAAATACGATATCGCCTTATTATACTTAATTATAAAACGTAATTTATTTTAATTAAAATTATATAATTATAAAAGAATTAATAAAGTTATTTTAATTTTTTCCGTTAATCAAATTATATTTTTATTTAACGTACAATAATTTTTGCCAATATTTAATATTTTTAATATATTAATATTATTCCGTAATAAGCCCGAAAATAATAGGAACTTTCTTAATAAATATGGTAAATAATTATTATTAATTTTGGAAATTATTTTAACTATAATAATTAAAATTATAAAAAAAAATATGTAAAAATATCCGGATCGTTATTATTATAAAACTATTTCGTTTTTCGTTTCGTATTATACGATTACCATTTTTTCCTAAGATATATAATTATTTAATTTAAAAATTTAAATTAATTAAAAGTAAACGTTTTTATAAAGTATTAACTTTTATCCAAAATAATATGGATTACTTTAATTTTAAATAATACCTTTTCTAGTAGGCGACGGAATTTAGGCCCTTTTGCGAAAATTATAAATTCTCCATATAATATATTATGGTATTTGCATATAACGGGATTCTAATTAGCCGGAATTAAAAACTTCTATTAATTTTCGTATGTTAATAATTTTTCGTATATTTAATTTTTTTGGAAACGTTAATTAACTAATTAATCCGAATGATCGAATTAATAATTCGGCTTAAATTGTTATAAAGAACCTAATTACGAATAAAAATTTTAAACGTTATATTAATTTTTTATATTAATGCCAGAAATTTAAGGTACGCGTACGTATATTCTGTTTTAAAAGCGTGGCCCGGTAAAATTAAAAAAAATTCGAATTTATCGTATTTTGAAAAAAGAGATAATAACGTAATAAACTTGGGTTGTAATTATTATACGTATTACGGTTTAAAAATAACAAATGGGTCCTAATTAAAACCAAAATAATATTAATAATAAGCTATAGCAGAAATAACGGTATATATATATATATGTATTTATAAAAAAATGTTTTGTTATTAAGTTATTAGAGATTTTCGTTTTTTAAAAAAAACAAATATACTAAACGAAACCGTTTTTATATAACTATAACTCAGGCCTCGTTAGCTCGTTACGGGGATTTGAGATTTGATTAGTTAATATTTAGCGTTATGGAGCGGTACTTGAGTAACTTTGAAGAAATTGGGAAAACGAGCCAGGGAGGCCTGAGCTAGCTGAGGTAACCTATTTCGGGGAAATTTCTCATAATAGTTCAAACCAATTAATAGCATTTTTTATCAAACATATTTCTATTACTAGGACCTTATCCGCCGGATCGTTAAAATCCAAGAAATAAAAATAAACTTGCGCCTAAATTAAAAGAATTTGCGGATTATCTTTTCTATCGTAAGGCTTTGGCTTTTTTAATTTTATACGGGCGAAAAGGCTTAGGTAAGCAGCGTAACCCTAATTTATCGGATCGTTTTTTTTAATTCCCGAATTCGAGCCTAAAGCTATTAAATAAGGGTTTTTTAAACGCTGGTCGATATTTTAACAGTATTGAATATTGCTTAAAATCTGACGGTACTACTGAACTAAAACTTATAACGTATAACGGCTAAACGGTTTAACCAATTATTAAACCTTAATTATACGGGTTTATATTAATAGAAATATTATGGAACTTTATAATAATAAAATAACTTAATTATATTTCTTAATATTAAAGACGCAAAAACGTATTGCAAACGATTAATATTAATAAGTATTGCAAATTGAAGCTATTTAAATTATGGAAATAATAAGCGTATATACCTTTTCCTGAATCCCGTTGGATCCCTTGGATTATTCCGGATCTATATTGGATAACTGCATGGATCCCGTTAGATCCCTTGGATCATTCAGGATCCATGTTACGTGATTCTGACCCACTTGGGTCCTGTTTCGGTCACCAAGTGACCGTTTCCGAGACTTTCCCTTGGCTGGGTCATAACAATAGCGAGATATTATTAGGTTTTATGATTTATTTTTTGGTCAATCAGCAGCCGTTTTTTGTTTTAAATTATGGCTGTTATTAAATACTTATTAGGAAAAGATATTTTAACATTAGCTTTTATTAAACCTTCGTTAAATATATTAGGGCAGGGGCTATTTTACCGTTTTGTAACGGTACTAGAGAGTAATTAAATATCTTTAATCTAGCTATCAAAGTCTATATTTTGCATATAACCGGTTAAACCTCTTTGAGAAATATGTGACAGTTATAACGGAAACGGATAATTTCGAGGTTTCAACGGCAGAAGAAGCGCGTAAATATACCTTTAAAAACGTGAACCTTATTTAAAGAAGAAAATACCGATTGTAAACATAGCTGATATATTATAATTACGGTATTTTTTCGTTATTTAAAAGGTGGTTTGCTAAAATATTTACATTTCTTTTTAATATATTACTTACCGTTAACGGTTAGCTCGAGTACGTTTAAAGATAACTTTGGAATAATTATCTTATAAATCTCGCAAGTTCGGTAATACGGCAGATATTTAACGCGTTATGAAAGTTATTTTCTGGCTAATATAACCCATATTGGCCTTTCCGGTAAAATTCGAAAAATATCGTCCTTTAAACTTAATCGTCCTTTTTTTTACCTTTGGATAAACTTTTCTTATATTAACATTTTTGGATTTCAGATGTAGAAAATATTCTTTAAGCTTGTTAACGCCGGTTACCTTTATTTTTTTGGAAAATCGTCCGTAAAGTCGTCCGCTAGTAGCCTTGGCCTTACCAGCAGTAATTTTCTTTTGAAAACCTATAACAGTTTTTCGTTTATATTTTTATTTTAGTCATTTCTTTTTTCGTTATCGTTCTTATTATCGAAATCGTCGTTATACTTTATTATATACAAAATCGGTCGAAAATGTTTCCGTCGTAACTTAGTACTATAATTTTTTCAATAACGTCGAAATCGAAGTTAGCTTAATATATGCCGAGCGTAAAAATTACGTAAATAGCTAATATCATGTTTTTAACCAAGTCGGGCCAGTTATTTCCGATTTTCTTGTAATCGATAATATATTATTTGACGGGAGAAATTACGTTAGGATCGAATTTAAGCTTTTTAGCGTTAGCGAAATATTTTTCGTATTTCGAGGCTCGCTTTTTTTCTCGTGCATTTGTCGTAGTTTAATTTGTCTATACTCTTTTAGCGCCGTAATTCTTGGCCGCCTTTTTTATAGCGTCCTAATCCTAGTCTAAGTAAACAGTTTGTATTAAGCCTAATTCTATAACCTGATATAAGTAAACCATTAACTCGGCTAGCAGCTTTACGAAATTGCCCTGTATAATAATTACTGAAACGTAAATATGGAATACCGACGATCTCGGTTATTTTTATGAAATCCGGTTTGCCTAAATTATTAACGAAATATTTTTCCATAATCCATTTTAAATAGCTCGAAAGCTTTTTTTCGGAGCGTTTTTTTAACTATTCTGTATATATTTAGGATCGTAATTCTTCGATATGTTAAAGTATTTTATCGCATTAAATAAGGTATATTAGCAATTAAAGATCTTAGCGGAATTAATAACGTAAACGAGGTATTTTGCTTTACTAGCCTGGAATATTCTTTTTAGTAGTAAAATACCATTCCTGGAAAATCTTTTTTCGTCGTAATCCATACCGTAATATTATAATTAACCGCGGATAAAACCTAAGCCGTAATAATTTCGGAACAGCTTAATTGATTTTGGAATTAATTACGGCAAAAAATAGTTTTTAAGCGGAACCCGTTAATGCGTTCGATTCGACTCTACGCGTAAAATCGACCGAACGCGTATATAAAACCGTCGCGAATAATGTCGTCAAAAGGTATTTTAGGCGAATAATAATTTATCGGCGGCTTGCTAAGGAAGCGCTTAAGGCGATATTTCGAATTTTTCGTTCGCAAATTCGTTAATTCGGATTAATCTTAAAAAGAAATACTTACGGCTATAGGGCTTAAGGGGGATTCGGCTCGGTTAACCTGTTTTCCGCAATATAGAACGGGATATTAACGGCGGTAACCTTCGCAAATCGGAAAAAGAAAGCACATATGCATTAAAACATTGTGGAACTTATCGCGAATATATCAATTAACGTTATAATTAGGGTTAAATAAGGTTTATAGCGTTAAGTCGAAAGCTTTGGCAGGTTATATACAAAAAAAGGTACATATTACTAAGCCAACTTTATAGAGCGCGATATTCTAATTCAAATTTTCAGTATACTTTCGCAAAAATTATTGCAATTAGGCCTTACGCTTTTAAATTCTTTTTCGCCCATTAACTAAATATTTTTTTATATCCTCTATATGAATTTATATGGGACATATATTTAATTTACTGCATTAAAAGTTAATATAAAATTTAAATTTTAACGCCTAAGCAAAAGGTTATTACGAATAAATAGCAAAGGCGTTACCCGCAACGTTCTGGTAACGTATAATACTCAACGAACTTTTATTCCTTTGCTATAAGAATGGCCTACTTACTTTTTTATTATTTTCTTTATTTTTATTTATATGAAAAAGGTAATTTATATGTTAAATAATATGGCGGTAATATTAAGATCCGCTTATTATAAATTATTTAATCTATTATATAATGCCCTTTTTAAGAAATTACAGTTTTATTATAAATTCTTTTTTTCGTTTTTTTAATATTTCGTATTTTCTTTTCGGTTTGAGTTAATAAAATATAGCGTTTAACGATTACGAAATTTTGCCCGTTTAGAGTTTATAATTATAAGGTTGTTATTAAGCAGGTTATATAATACGTTACGCTATTTTGTATTTCAGGAGAAAATATGTAATTTATGTATTTCTGTAAAAGCGGTAATCATTGTTTCGATAAAATTTGTTTTATTAATTTAAAAACTCGATTAATCTAAGGGCCGTCCGGTTAACTAAAAAAACATGAAACATATTAAAATATTATTATGATAATACTAAGGTAAAATTAAATCCATTTTGCCGAAATATACGAGAACGTATTTATTTTAAATAAGTCGGAGCCGGTTGTATATTTTATTTTTATATAGTAAGCAAATAAAGTTCTATTTTTGACGTTCTTGGCGATAAAAATATAGCCGTAGGATAATAACCATATTTTAAAAAACAATTCGACCGATTCGGATAGGTAAAGCGAGATAACGTTGACGTTCGGGTTACGATTTTCGGTTAATTGGACCCGAATAAGACGTAGGAGCTTTCGTTAATCGATATGCCGACGCCTATAATCGTAAAAATTAAGATATTTTTCGTCCATAAGTCCGCCGTTTGTTAACTTTAATAAATATTATTAAGTATAGAATAACCGGTTTTATACATTTTGCCGCGTTTTCGGGTTTTATTAAATACGTTTATTACGTTTATTATCTTTATTTTATTTCCCGCTTTGTTTTATTATATTCGTTAAAACGGGCGCTCCTTAACGCGAATAGATAAATTGGTAAGTAAAAAAAAAAGGGAAACAGTTTTTTTTTATTATTTTTATCCCGCTCTATAACGTTTTTATTTGATTATCGGTAACGAAACCGTATTCGAATAAACGAACGTTAAAATTCTTTTTAACGTTAAAGTTTACAAGGTAATGCTCGAAGTTATTTACGTATTGTTATAAGGAATTTCTTTAATACGTTTTCGTATTTTATAATTTACCTATTAAGATTCGCGGCTCGGTTATGTTATAACGGCAATAACGGTAACATACGAAGGGTTTAAAAAACGAAAGCGAAAACCTAGGCGACGATGGTACGGTAAAGCTTGTTTTTCTCGATATTTAAAACGTTTAAGTTCGGTATATATACGGAATAATAAATAATAATAGGATTGTTAGAGATATAAAAGAAAATAAAGGCCTTTTTCGTATAAATATAACCGTATTAATTATTTTTACCGAGCATGTATAAAAAGAGCTAAGTGATAACGGCGGTAATAAACAACCTCGACGCGAACGTAAAGTTTTCGCCGTTTTTATTAATAATATTACGTTTCGATTGAATTTTCGACGTTAAACTCGAAATAATCTCGTCCCTTGTTAGCTTATACGGCGTTTTATAATCGATCGTAAGCGTTAAAACATTTCGGCCGTTAAAGGTTTTATATATACAAAATTAATCGGCTAGCTTGCCCTTATTTTTTTTCGCCTAGTGACGAGTCCTAAATTCGGGTTGCCTTAGAGCCGGCGTCGTAACTTTAGCATTGTTACTTCCGCTAATGGATATATACTTGAAGGATTCGAAAACGGCGTCGACGATGTTACCGAGATTCGTATAGCTTTCGAACGTTACGGATTTTTGAAAGCCAAAATTATCCCGCAGTAACAAATTGTTATTTATTTCGTTTATTAATTTCTAAATTACGTTTTCGACCGAATCTTATTCGAAATACCAAAGCTTAATTTCGCTGTTAATTAAGTTAAATCAGAAAATTACGTATTTTAATTAATATAAAAATAGGAAAACGGTTTTGAAATAAAACAATTAACCGATAAAAAATTATTCCTATATTTCTTTTCTTATTTTATTACGAAATTATTTTATAAAATAGCTTGGCACTGGCAAGTTCGGCTCGTTAAATTTATAATATCACTTTATATAATTATAAAACGGTCGGTTATTACTTATATAACAAAACTAAACGAATAACAAGTTTCGAAATATTGCTAAACCACTTACGGCCGTAACGTTTTTATAAGATTTTCGGCTTTCTCGCGTCGGCGTTGCTCCTCTTCGCGTGAACGTTACTTTTTTAATATACGACTTTCTGTATTTTTACGTTAACGTTCGGATTTTTTAAGCAAACGTCGTAATTTTAAAATTTCGTTTCTGGTACTTCTAGCAAAACGTTTTATTTGTTCGATTATATTACTATAACTAGAAAGAATTTACCTTACGGGTATAAAAAAACATTTAATTATCGGAATACTCCTAGAAATTAATACGTTAATATATTAGGGATGGATTGCGGAGTTATAATTAAATTATTGCTCAATATTAATATTTCCGAATTATTTCGTAGGTTCTTTAATTGGATAAGAAAAAACTTAGTTACCGAAGTAACTTATTAATCGCCCCGCCAACCGCTGCAGTTAGATATCTTGCCTGAAAAGTGGCACGAGCTATTAGGTCTGAGGTACTCGAATAATAATTATTGCTGCCCAGCCGAACGTTAACCTTTTTTTCTAGCTTTTAAAGCGTATATTTATCCCGTCCTTTTTTTTAAAAGAAATTACGCGATTTCGGTTTTTAAAACTTGCGGGCAGACGAGAGTGTTATTAGGCGTTTCAAGAACGAAACGGAGATCGAATCGTAGAATTTATAGGATTTGGTTATTACTATAGAGAATTATCTTTTATTAATAGAGTTATATTTAGGATAGCGAACGTTATTAATTAATATACTTTAAAGGATTAAATAAACCGTTAATATAAGCTTAAGTAATAATAAAAATAATAGGCGGGCTTTTTCGAGATGTTAAAAATTTGCATATCCTGGTTTGCGCTTGGTAAGATAACTTTTTTTCGGCATAATATTTCCAGAAAGCGGAAGCGTTATCGTTCGTATATAATTATAGGTTTTATCGTTTATTAAGAAAACGTTTAATCCGGACGTTAAAACCGTAAAAACCTTATCGCGAACCTCGTCGTACGTAAAATACTAAAATTACGGACAACATGTTATATTTTTAAAAATAATCCGTTTCGCCCGTCGGCTCGTATCCGTGCCAGTTTGGTAGTAGAACCGTTTTAAAAAGTTAAAATAGCCGAAAACGTCCTGTTTATGATGTATGTTTAAGGGTGTTTTTTCGTAACCGATTTTGACGAAAGTAGTTACGATTTTGGCCGGTAATGCAAATTATCTTGCGCTTTTTAAGATACGTCGAGATTTCGAATAAATTAACTTGTTTTTGCGTAAAGGTTGTGTAATATTGTTTTTTAATATTAAACCGTTCGAAAAGCGTAATCGAGACGCGGCGTTTTTCCGATAATGCTTAGATTATAATCGCTATGTTCGTAGAGGACCTTGGCGTATATAAGTTTTAGATTCATTTCGAATAATTTTGGTGTTTAAATAAACTATATTTAGATCGGATAGCATCCGTATAATATTATGTTTATAAGTTAGAAAAGGAAAATGTAAAACCCGTAATTGATAAAATAATCGTTAAGTATATAGGCCATTTCGAGTTCCGTATAACTTATGTAACGCATGAATTACGAAGCTACCGATACATATTAAGGCTCATATTAGGTAAATACGGAGTCATTTTAGAAAAACGATATTTTATAAATAAAAACTTGATGTTACGAGCTTGCTATTCCGTAAAGTTCTGTCCGTAACGTATATCTTTCTATTAAAGCCCCGTTAATATATTTCATACCGAAACTTATATCGGTTTTTAACAAACTGTTTTGCAAACGAAAATAAATATTCTTTTAAGCGGTAATTATTGAAAACGATGGGCAAATATAAGAAATTAACTTTATTAATATTTTTGGAACCGGGATTTCGATTATTGTACGGATCGTTAGTATGTATATAGGGTTACTTTTGTTTATAAAGGTTGAACTTGTTATTTTTTTCGATTATAGCTAGTTTGTTAACGATAACGTGCCGATTTTTTAGTATAAATGGACTGGTATACGTTTATAAGATATTTCGAGTAATATATTTAGTAACTTTTGCTAGTTTAATAACAAATAGTATTTTAATCGAGAAATATTTACTTAGCTAAATAAGTATTAAACTTTAATTTCATTTTTTTCGAAACGTGAACCGTTATAAAAACGCAATTTATTATTAATTAATGCCGTTATTAGACGATAAATAATCCAATACAGGCTTCGTAACGATATAAAAGCTCCAGTTATAAAAGTTAAACTTTTAAAAAAATCCGGAATAAATAAAGTGATTTAAGGACGAGATCACTCCGAAGTTTTAAAACTAGATTAATACTTTCGTATAAAGCTAAAATTTTTAATAACATTTTTAATTTCACACAGTTTCGAGAATTAAATCTATTAGACTTTGGGCCATATTATACAGAGATCTCACCCGGCGGGTAAAAAGCCGCACTTCGATTTCCGCTTTTAACCTCTACCACCAATATACGATAAAGTCCACATACAGCCTAAAGCCTAACAGCATATAACCTAACCGCACCAGCTCCCAGGGGCAATAAGATATTAAAGGCGGAATGATCTTATGTTATGACCCAACCAAGGAAGGGTCTCGGAAACGGTCACTTGGTGACCAAAACAGGACCTAAGTGGGTCGAAAACCACGTGACATGGATCCGGAGTGATCTAAGGGATCCAACAGGATCTATGCAGTTATCCGATATGGATCCGGAATAATCTAAGAGATCTAACGAGATCTATATAGTTATCCGGGATGGATTCGGAATAATCTAAAGGATTTAACGGGATCTATAAAAAAAATATATACGTTCGTTATTTCCATAATTTAGATAATAACAGCTTATAATACTTATTAATACCTTACCTCAGCTAGCTCAGGCCTCCCTGGCTTGTTTTCCCAATTTCTTCAAAGTTATTTAAGTACCGCTTTATAACGCTAAATATTAATTAATCAAATCCCAAATCCCTATAATAAGCCAGCAAGGCCTAAGTTGTAATTATGTAAAAACGGCTTCGTTTAATACATTTGTTTCTTTAAAAAAACGAAAATCCGTAATAACTTAATAATAAAACTTTTTTTTATAAATATATATATATATATATATTGTTATTTCTGCCATAACTTTTATTAATATTATTTTGGTCCTAATTAGGACCTGTTTACTATTCCTAAACCGTAACGCGTATAATAATTACAGCCCGAACCCGTTACGTTATTATCCTCTTTTTTAAAATACGATAAATCCGAATTTTTTCAGTTTTACTAGGTTACACCTTTAGAACAGAATATACGTACGCGTACCTTAAATTTCTAATATTAATATAAAAGAATTAATACAACATTTAAAATTTTTATTCGTAATTAAATTTTTTGGAATAATTTAAGCCGAATTATAAATTCGATTATTCGAATTAACCGATTAATTAACGTTTTAAAGGAAAAATAAATACCTAAAAAGTTATTAATATATAAAAGTTAACAGGAATTTCTGATTCCGGTTAATTAGGACCCCGTTATACGTAAATATCATAATATATTATACGGGAAGCTTATAATTTTTACAAAAAGGCCTAAATTTCGTCGTCCGCCGGAAAAGGTATTATTCGAAATTAAAATAATCCATATTACCTTGGACGAAAATTAACATTTTATAAAAACATTTACCCTTAACTAATTTAAATTCTTAAATCAGGTAATTATATACCTTAGAAACAAAATGGCAGTTGTATAATGCGAAACGAAAATCAAAATAATTTCATAATAATAATAATCCGGATATTTTTATATATATTTTTTTATAATCCTAGTTATTATGATTAAAATAATTTCCAAAATTAACAACAAGTATTTACCTTATTTACTAAACAGATTTTTATTATTTTCGAGTTTATTATGGGATAATATCGATATATTAAAAAATTGGGTATTTGCGAAAATTATTATACGTTAAATAAAGATATAATTTGGTTAGCAGAAAAGGCTAAAATAACCGTATTAATTCCTTTATAATTATATAATTTTAATTAAAATAAAATATATTTTTTAACCAAATACAATAAAATAATATCATATATTAATACGATAATTTCAATATTTAGAATTATATTTATAATATAACGTTTTAATATAATACCGTTATACGGAATATTATTACTGCGTTTGCCGGTTATTATAACCGTATTTTTTTAAAAAAAAAGTTAAAATAATTTATATTTCAGCTTAATTAATATTATAAAATAAAATAATTTTATAAAACGTTATAATAATATCTAATATTGTTTAATACTTTTTATTAATTCGTAATTAATATTATCCGGATTTTATTCTTTATTTTTATGAATACGTTTTATAAATACAATAAATAAAAGTTTCCCGGTTTTCCCAAATTAAAACATATTCCATATAATAAATATTGTTCGATTTCGTTAAATATAATTAACGAAAATAAAAGCATTATCGATAATACCTATAACATTTATCGAAATTTTTTCCAAAGGATATATAAATTTAAAAAAAATAATTTTATCGGTTTTCGGAACGTTTTTATCTTATTTATAAAAATCAAAAAATAACTAATTATATTCGGAAAATATAAGCGAATTACGCCGAAATAATTAATCTATACGATAGAAAATAATAATCTTTTTTGTTCTTATTTTATTTTATATATAAATAAATTTTTTATTTATATTTGTACGTATTTATTAACCGGATAATATAACCGGGACGTATAAAATAAAAGCAACTTTAAAAATAAATTATTAATTTTTAAATAAAATAATATAATTATATTAAAAATTGCTGAATTTTTACCTTTTTAAACCTTTTATTCTTTATATATATAATGTTCGCATATTTGCGTTATTTTTATAAAAATTACGTACGAGATACGAATTATTTATAATAAAAATATTTAGCATATATAAAGCTTTCCGGAATACCTTAATCGAAATTTTTTTTAAAAACCGACCTTACCAAATTTATGGAATATATATATTTCCGGTTAACCGTTACCGAATTTGAATTTATCGCATATAAAATAATTTCTAAATATTTTAGTCGCGCTAAATAAATAAGGGAGGTATCGTAAAGCTTTGATTAAAATACATTAATAAATAAGGATTGTTTCGACAAAAATCCTTTATTATTATATATTAATAATACATTACTTAATCACATAAATTACTTAGCGGATAATTCGTAAATACTTTATTTTTTGATTCGGAAATATAATTTATTTATGTTATTTTTTAAATAACGCAATTTTAATTAAAACATGCTGAATAAAACCCTTTTATCGGATAGCTACGGAACCGGAAATATTTTAATACGGCCGATATTTTATAGGGCAACAATTTTTTAACCTTATTAAAAATAATAACCAACCGTTAATCGATATTATTTTTATAGATAAAGAATTTTGAAATTATTATTATTTCCTTTAAGAAATTTAAGTTTATTTATGCTTTTTATATATTATATAATATAATAATGTTAACTATATTAAGCGATTAATCTTAATATTATTATTTTTTATAAGGCTGATTAATTTAATTATAACAAAAAATATTTTATTTCGATTAAATATTACGTTTTATAATATTAAATTAAATATTTATTAATTCGATCTTAATATTAAATTTGGTTTTGGTAAATTCTAAAGAAGAAATATGGAAAATATTTAATTAAAAAGGCCAATATTATAATTTATGGTTTGTTAATAAATTCCGCTAGTCGAAAAATAATATATATAGTATTAACATTATTTTTTTCTGAAATCCGTTTTTAATTAGACATTATATGTTTTTATAATGCAAATTTTATGCCCGTTATGCTTTTTTACGAAATAAATATTATATTACTTAGGATTTTCGTAATAAAATCTTTAAGCGCATTTATTTTTTATTTCGTAATTTCTGATTAATTAGAAAATATTAATTTCGGATTCAAAAGGAAAACTAGGATTCCGAAAATATTTTGGCTATAGGTTATAAAATTATAGAAACTAAATTTATCGATTTTAATAATACCATACTTATTATTAACGACATAAATAGGCTTAATTGGTTGGATATGGCAAAAGATAAAAATTAATTTATAAATAATTTTAACGTTATTATTCGAAAAACTTTTAATACCGAATTTATTAAAGATAATTTGGTTCTAAATAAATGTAATATTTTGCATATGGAAAACAGTTATAATCTTATAATATAAATTATTAATAATTTAATTAATAATTTTAATTAAGGCGGTTTTTTATCGTTATCGTTATTATTAAATCAGCAAAATAAGAATTTATCGGATGAAAACAAACTGTTAATATAATTTTTTACTTTTTTATTATTTTATATCTTTTTTTAAATAATATAGTGCTTATATTATAATTTTAATATTAATATAATTTTATTATATAAGTAATTTTAATTAATTAATTTCGAAATTGTTTTATATAGTACCGTAATTATTTAATCGTTATATTAACGTAATTTATTTATTTTCGGTAATAAAATTATAAATAAAAAAAAATATTTTACGATATAATACGTAATATAATTATTAAAGAAATTAATATAAATATTTCAGTTCATAATTTATATAATTTTAATTAATTATATTTTATTTAAACTTTTTATTTTTTATAAAATTATATAAAATTATTATATTATTTATAATTAACTTATTAATTAACGTTATTAAGTACATTTTATGATTTTTTTGTTTTATTTTTTTTACGCGTTATTATAACTTATATATTAATAATTCTTTTTATGTTTTCCGATCTTAAAATCTTATTCGTTTTAAGCGTAATGTTTATGTTTAAATTTTTTGGAAATTTTTATTTAGATTATATAATAATGCTAAATATTTAGGGATTACGTATAAATATTTTTTACTGTATTTTTATACGTAATTTACATATTTATTATTTGTATAATTCCGTAAATTATAATCTTTATAAAATAATTATATAATATATATTATCTGGCCAGGCGGCCCAGTTTATAAAATTATAAACCCTTTTTTATATTGTTTATATAATATTTAATTTATATATTTTTCGTTAAATTACGAAAACCGTAATTAATTAAAAACCCGAAATTAATTTAATAATTTAATAACTTATACGGTTAATATAATCTGTTATAACGTAAATTTTATTTTGTTAATTATTATTACGGAAACTATCCCGAATTATATTATTAATATTTAATATTTATATAAATATTATATTTTTCCGTAATAAAACCTTTTATTTATAATATAAATTTTTCGTAATATTATTAAATTTATAGATTTTTAATAATCGTCAAGTTTTTTTAATTAATATATATTTGTATTAATGTTAAAATATAAAATACTTATTTTTTCCTAGTTTTCCGCCATATTAATGTAATTTTATAATATATATTTAATATTTGGAATTAATTACGTATAATATGTATTTTCCGTAAAAAAAATTTTATATCTTAAAATAATTATATATTATTTAGTTAATATGAAAATATTTTAATTAAAATTACGTTATTATTTTTACTTTTTTATAAGTTATTTTGGTACCGGTTTCGGTTATTCTTTTGTCCGAGATCTTATTATTTATTTTTAAGATTATTTTTCGAAAATAGATTGTTTTTCCGAAATATTATTAATAAATATAATTTTTTAATAAGATAAATAAAAAGTTTTAAATTTATTTAAAATATATTATCGGAAGTTATAACGGAAATTATTTTTGTTATATTGGCAAAAAATTTATTTATTTTATATAATATTATAAAATATATAAAGATATATATTATAATATAAATTTCGGATATTAAATAAAAAAGTCCTAATTAATAATTATTATATTATAAATAATATATTTTTATATATTAAAATATGATAAATATTTAGAATTATAAAAATTATAATTAAATAAATAATATTAATTATATATTAAATAATTATATTAATTATATTTAATATATATTTAATCGAAGTAATTTTATAAATTATATTAAGAAATTTATAATAAAATATAAATTTCGTATAATTTATATATAATTATTAAATCTTTTTTTATATAATATTATTTTATTATAAAAAAATTTAATTAATTTTTTTATTTATACTTAATAACTTATATAAATCTAATAATTTACATATTTATAATTATGTAATTTTAAAATTTATATATATTTTAATTTTAATTATATATATTACTTTAAAATATTTTCATAATTTATTAATTATTTATAAATTTTATTCGTATATAATAAATCTTTAAATATTTTTTATTTATATTAATAATATATTTAATAATTATTTAATATATAAATTTTATTTTATTTATTAAATTTTATATTTGTTATTTATATTTTTAATTTTAATTAAACCGAATTTATATTAATAAAAATATAATATTATGAAATTGTTTAATTATAATTATTTATTTATTTATATTTAATATTATGTAATTATTATTATAATATTATTATCGTTTAATAAATTAAAATATAATAATTGCATTTGGAAAATATATAGCAATTTAACAAAAAAATTATAACGTATATAAAAATTGTAACGGTATTAAATTAATTTTTAATACGAAGTATATTAATTATAATGTTATTTTCCGTATTTTATTTTTTATTATATATATTATTTTTTTAAATTTCACTTTAATTTTTATAATAAACTTTTTAATTTAAATAATTATTTAATAATATTTTAATATCATAAAGTTTTTATAAAGTAAATTTAATTATTTACCTTTATATATATATTAATATATATTTTATTTATAATAATTTGAAAATAATATTTAAATAAATATTCCGGGATTTCGATTATATATATTAATTTATAAAATGTTAATAAAAATGTATTTATATATTTTAATAAATTTTAAATTTTGTTTTTATTAAGTTTTAAAAAATTTATTAAATAATATATAGCATTATTCGTTTTTTTTCTTTTATTAAAATATAATAATAAAATTATTAATATAAATAATACGAATTATTATATTATAAGTTTTTAAAATTATAAAATAAATATTTTCTATATTATAAATTTAACTGGCATATATGTTTTTAAAATTTTATGTAATTTAAGCCATTAATTATTTTCGGGAATTTATAATTTATAATAATTTATATAATATAAATAATATTAGAAATACAATAATTTTATAATTTCCAATAAGAAAATATAAAACCGTAATATATTTTATAATATATATTATATAAACGTTATTTTTATAATATTAAATAAAAGAAATCCGTAATTATATGTAATTAACTGCCGAATAAATAATTTTATATAAAAATTAAATTTTTAAATATTACGGTATATTCGGCATTAATATTAAAGATTTCGGCAATTATTCTGAATATCTAATTATTATTATACTTATATAAAATTTTAATATAAAGGAATTTTTAAAACCAGTTACGGACTTAATTATGCCGATAAAGAGAAAACGCGGTAAAGGGAAAAAAGTTAAATCCGGCCGTTAATTTTTATTAAAAAAATTAAAAAATCTTAATTCGAAAAAGAAATAATTACCAAAATTTTTAATAAAATAGTAATAAGGTATAAAAGCGGTTTCGAAAAATATTAATTAAGACTGTATGCCGATAAATACTTATCCTAATTAAAGAAAAATAAAGTTATAAAACATAATTAAAAAAGGTTTATTGTAAATCCGAAATTCTAAATATTTTAAATTAATATTTAAAAAAAGCAGACGTTAAAATAATTATATTAATAACGAAAAAATAGTTTTTTTAATATTGGTAAAAAATTATCCATATTATCTATTTACCTATATAATTAGTTATTTATCCTAATTATTCGATTTAAGTTAAAATACCTTAAAAATTAAAAAGAATAAAAATATTTTAAAAATTAATATAATAAATTCAAAAAAACCGGAAAATAAAATTTAAGAAATTTTAATGTGGCGTTATAAATAAAGGGCTAAAAATTAAAAGGATAATTTATTAATAATTGCGATAAATTATAATTCCAATTACGGAATATAAAATTCCGTTAAACCTTTTATTTAATAAAATTTATTATATATTTATTATAATATATAATTAATCCAAATTAAATCGGATTAATTTTCCGTATAAAGCTTAACGAATTAAAAATTAATAAAAATAATAAATTTAATAAATAAATAATATATTAATGATTTTAATTAATATTGTATAAATATTTATAATTATTATATTTTACGATCGTAATAATGCGCCGAAATTAAACGTATTTTTTATTATTGGCCTTAATTATACCTGGCGGAATTTTATTTTTTTATTTTTTAACTTAATATTATGATTATTTTTTTAATTTGCTATTAATATTATTATCCGATAAATACCGTTTATTTTTAATATATAATTTTTTAATTTGGATAAAAATTATTATTTCGATTTTTTTTCCGATATATTATTTATAATATCGGGCTGCGGATTATTACGTTTTAACGATATTCGTAATTCTGGTAATAATATAAAAATAAATAAATTATACGAATATAAGTACGATAATAAAATTAATATTAACAAATTAAAAATATTTAAAAATAATAAGTTTTACGTTAACGTTATAAATAAAAAAAACAAAATAAGTTTTTAATTAAAATTACTTATTATATTGCATATTAGGTATATAAATATAAGTATTATTATAACCGAAATTACGATTTTAAATCGTAAAAATATATAAATTATATGCCAGTTTAATATTTAAATTATTAGAATTATTATTAAACCGTTTATTATTAATTTAAATCGAATAACTATATACGGTATATTTTAATTAGGACGGGATATAATTTAAAATAGCCTTATAACTTTTGCCGATATTTATTAAATTTATAACGTAATAATAATCCGTAATTTATATAAATTAATTTGAGATATAAAAATATAATACCGTTATTATTAATTAAATAAATTCCGTTATTTATAAAAAATTACTTATACTTTTTATAAAATCGAAAATATTACTTTTTTATATATTATATATAACGCAAAAAATAAGTAATTTTTTAAGATATTTTAATATTGTTATTTATTGAAACCGGGGACTGCCTTAATTAATTTAATTATATTTTAAATTAAATATGGATTTTTAATTTCGTTTAATTTATTTAGGAATTTATTAAATAAAAATTATTTAAATTTAATAAAAAAATATTTATTTTATTTTTTTACCGCCAAATAAAAATAACCGTATAAAAAAATTCGTTCGCTTATTATTTATATTAAAATTTTATTATTTTCCAAATAACCGTTTTTACCGAATTAATTTTTAATTATTTTTACGTAAGTATTTTCGAATTTAAAAATTCGGATATATAAAAGAAATTAAACGTATGTATATTATAATAAGATTTAGCCGGAAATAAGTTATTACAGTTTTTTTTAATATAATAATTTCGTTTTTTTAAATATATTAAAATTATTTTATATATATATTTACCGTTAAATAACGCGTATTATTAAGGCCTTATTTTTATCCGGTACCGTAAATCAAAATTATTTTATTTCGGAAATTTACGGATAATATTTTAACCGGCCGAAAATTAAAATTAAAATTTAATAATTATTTTGTTTTAATCGAAATTATTCGTAATAAATTACGTATCGTCCTTTTTATTATTTAAATCCGTTACGTTACTTTTTATTACGATCTTTATATTTTTACAAATAATATAGTTTTTAATTTATCGGGCTTAAATCATTTTCGTTATTTTAATTTTTTTAAAATCAATAATTTAATTTTATATTTATTGAATATTTAATAAGATATAAATAATATAACTTATTTATAATTAATTATATTTAATTATTTATAATTATAAATTATTTAACCGAATCGTTATTATAAATTCTTAATCGAAAAATTCTGTAATATATTTTATTATATTATTTAATTAATAGCTAAATTATTAATATTTAATTTAAAAATAATAATAAAAATAATAATACGAATAAAAAGATTTAATTGCTTTAAGTTATTATATACGCAAATTTAATTCCCGTAAAATATTTCGGAATTATAAAACTTAATAATTTTTTTATAACTTTTAATAAATATCCTTAATTTATTATAATCTTAATTAAGTAATTATAAATATCCATAATTTTTATTTTATTATTAATATAAATAACAATCTTAATAATAAAACGTAAATTATTAAATTAAATTAAAAAATATTATTTAATAATCCAGATATATTAATTATTAAAAAATTCAAATACTTTTAATTTAAACGTTAATTTTTAAATATAAGAAAAATAATAATATTAATTTCGAAACGATTAATATTAAAATGCCGGATTTCCGCCTTATAGCTATATTTAATTAAACTGCCGATTTAACGAAAACCGCCATATTTTGTAATTTTTTTATAATATTATGAATAATTATTATATATATAAATTAATATATATAAATAAAAAAATAAAACATAAATTACGGATATTAATATATTTAAACTCGAAATCTTTTTATTTTATTAATAAATATATTTCGTTAATAATAACCAAGCCATATTATTATTTAAAAAAAATTTAATATAATAATCTAAAATTAACCGTTTAATATTTATTTAAAATTAAAAATAATATAATTATATTATCTGGTACTTATACCGTTTAATATTTTTAAAGTAAGTTTTTTTATATCCGCAAATATTAAAATAAAAATAAAATATAGAATTACTTTTATAAAGATTTGTTATTTTCTCGTTAACTTAATTAATAATTAAATTAATTATTAACAAAAAGCTTTAAATAATTAAGGATTTTTTAAAATTTATTTTAATAATAAAAAAAATTAAATTTTTCGATAACTAAATTATATACCGTATTAATTTATTTTTTTTCGTAAAATACGACCTTATTTACCAAGCATAACGCTTAATATAAGGCGAATAAACCGACGGCGTAAAGTTTTTATAAAATTATCGGCAATATATATAATATTGGCATATAGGTTAATTATATTTATATCGGTAAAAAACCGGTAAAAATATTAAATAAAAATAAATATTTCGTTTTAAAAAATTAAATCCTTAAAAATTTAAAATATTTACCTTAAATTTTGAATATATTACTTATATTTAATTAATTAAGAAAAAAATATATTTCAGGATTTATTATAAGCAATTTTAAACTTTATATATTATTATTTTGGCTTATAAGGTTATATTATTATTATATTAACCTAAGGGGAAAAAAGTTATAAAATTTATTAATCGGAATTTTAAGCTATTTTTTTATTATAATAAAGTTTATTTCGTATTAATTAAAACCATTATTATATTAAGAAATAAAATCTTTAATTTTGCAATAAATTATATAAGTTAAAATATTAGAAATTTCGTAATTAATATATATTATTAAAATTAATATTAATAATTTCTGCAAATTTATATAAAAACGTACCAAACGGAACGAAAAAATTATAACTTGCTATTAGGCCCTATTTTGGAGGTTATGTTATTTTTATGGGTATTATTTTTATAAGAATTTAGCTGATATATTGGATCCTTGACAAGTACTTTTTAATCAAAAGCTATAGCTGTGGTTACGGCTGCTGTGCTGCAGGCGCAGCCATAACCTCCAAAATGGGGTCCTGAATACGATGAGGCAATTAATACCAATCGTTTGTAATAACAATTCGTTACTCAAGACGCCCTTGGTATTACGAGACGTAATACGTTACTGTATTTATTGTTCAAAATCCCACGATATTCCTGCCAACATAAACCCGTACGACTAAGGTTTAACAGTTGGTTAAACCGCCTAGCCGTTACATCTTAGAATTATTAACGGGGCGCCGCAGCATTACACTCTTTTACTTATCATTATCGGGGGGCGTTAGCAGATATACATACTCTTCGTACCTTTTATCATGCATATTTTCGATATCATCGATATTGCCCTTTTGGTAGTTTTCACAACGTGGTAAACCTTTTTCGTTTGTTCCGGGATATGCTTTATTCCAGTTATCGCAAATAAAATAGTTTACGAATGTTAGGTATCCGCAAACCCATTGCTTCCAAATTTCCTAGTATATCTTGGTTCCTAGAAGTTGAAAGAATTCCTTTAGATTAGTTAAACCGATTTTCACATAGCTAACGTGATATTTTCCTTTACCTACGTCCTTGCGTCATAAATGTTGGATTTCGTTTTAAAAAAAAATTATTTTACTATGTTATTTCCGCCGGTATTATTTGTGATAAATGTGTTAAAAAGTAAAGTTTCCAGTAACTTAGAAATAAACTAGTAAAATAGAACTAGTAATATATAATAAAAATGGAATACGTATATAATATATCAAAATTCGAATCCAGATGTTTTAGAAAATTAACTTACCGACTTAATTAAATACGGTAGCTTTAGAGCATTCGGCAAAGGATAACTTAAGATGACTTAACGGAAAGCACATTGTTCCAAGTGCGAGCGTACTATGTAGAATGCAGGCGTACCAGAAAATGCAAACGTACTATTACGATAGCCAGATCTATTATTCCGTTTAGAGTTAGTATTTATATCCCCTATTGAAATACTATATGCGATTAACTAATTGTAAAATCTTAATTTACTTAATTAGACGTAAGGCTAATACTTTATCCCGTTAATTCATTTTGTTAAATAATTGCCAACTTATTACGCCTATTTTAAAGCTTTTAATTAGCCGAAACGCTTAAATATTTTTATTACCGTTTTTATATACAGCTTTACGTTAAAAAAATAATAATTTATATTTTAAAAAATGACTTGCTTATGGTATCGTGTTATGATGTATAATATTTAATATCGAGTTATAACTTTACGCGTATCTGGCTGCGATTAATAACCGCTCTGGGCCTGGCCGTTACGGTATATAAGATATAATTCCGAAAAAGGTAAGGTTAATTTGATAATAGGTTATATCACTATAGTGACAGGGAAATATTTTAGGCTTTCTGATATTAATATACAGCTAATTATACTTTACGTTTATAACCTTAGTCGTTTAATTAATAATAGCTGTCTTTATTTAACCGACGCGCCATATATAATAATAACAAGGTTTTACTTAATAATATGTATATTAAATCGACGTATAACAACGATTCCTTAAATAAAAAATATTATACGCTAAAAAGAGTTAAAATTTATTAAAACCAAGTAACATGAATGTTATATCGTAGTTCTTAAAAATATTTCATTTGTTTTTATATTATAATAACTTTAGTAAATTTTAACGTAAATAACTTAAAGTATGTTACTCGATAAAGTAAATATAAAAATATTAACAAATTTAAAATAAAAAGACATGATTATTTTAATATTAGTAATTATTAAAATAAAACTTAATCCGTTTTTATTTAAAAAATTTATTAAAAATTAATAAGGCCATATATATCTCAGATATTTATTTATTACTACGTTACGTCTTTCTTTTCAAATTTAATATTGTAATAAATGCTTGTAATATATATAATATTTCTCTTTACTTTGTATTTCTTTAATATCTGCCGGTTTTAAATATATATTTCCTGAGGTTTAATTATACCTTTATTTCGGCTTAATAATTTCTAACCCGTAATTTAAATAATTATGTCTTTATTTTTTGTTTTTTTGATATTTTTTAGTTTTTTAAAAATGCGTAACTATTTATATTAAATAATTTTAATATAACTTTAATAAATTATACTTTAACAATAATCAAACCTACGAGGATTAATAACAATAACCGTTACGGTTTATGTATTATATTTTAACGAAATATACAACCTATTCCTAGCTTAAATATCTCTGTATAATATCAGAAATACATTTCGTTTATCTATTACGCGCGTTGAATCGGGAAGAAAATTTTCCAACGCTCAGGATACGGCAAAAGAAAAAACCGCCGCATTTCTGGCCGGAAAAAAGAATTTTTTTCTTCTAATACAAATACAACGTTATTTTTTTCCGTAATATATGAAAAAAATTTAATTCTGCTAGGAAAAAAGAAATATCGCTTAACTATTTTCAACAGTTTTACAAAATATTCGCAAATTTTTAAACGAATATCTAAATAAATACTTATAACAAACATAAAATAAAATAATTATTTTCGAATATCGTAAAAACTGCAAAAATCGCACAGCGTTCGTAATCGTTAAATTAATATTTATTATGATATTATCGGATTAGAAAAAGCAATAATTAATTAAAAATATAAATTTTTAATTAATCCGATCCGGTAATAATACATAAACCGGTTATTTCCGCATTAACAAAATTACATATTTTATAAATCTTTAGAAACCGGAAAATTAAGCCTTAACCTAATAATAATAAATCGTTTCGATCTTAATATTTACGTTATAAACATTATAGTTATTGATAGTAATAACGTAAGCAGTTTATTTTTTACGTTACTTTTAAAATATATCGTATTTATAGAAAATATAAACGTTATCGGTGCGATTAATCGCCGAAATACGAAGAAAATACCTAGAGGCAACTATTAAAAAATAACGCTTTTAAGCTTTTTTAATTTTTTTAATTGAATAGCGTCGTAAAAAACCCGTATCTTAATTATGACGATAAATTATATCAAAAAGTTAAATAAGGCATTAATTCGGCCGCCTAAATTTGTGAGAATATAGCTCCTATAAGGGTGAGGCTGGTAGCCGACCAGCCACCGATCAGCCACAAACCCACTTACTAGTATAAATCTACTATTTGGCAGCTAGTGGGAAACGCCAGATGGAAATAACCTAATACACTTACTTCTTGGAATACGTTCTGCAACCTGTCGGAGATCATCTTATCCAAGCTTATAGCTGTCCATTATCTTACAAAATTATAAATTATCTAGCGCTTTTAAATTATAAATCGATAAATAAGTAAAACGCTTCAACCAGATATTAAAAATATATTTATAATCTTATATTAATTACGACGAAAATAACTAAGTTAAAAAATTACTTATTATCTAATTAACTTATAATACCAGTTATTGAGAAAATATTAAAATAAATCTGGCAGACGTAAGTTTTGGGTTTATACCAGATGTTTACAAAAATATGTACGATAATGTGACCGCTAGGGGGTTTAACCAACTATTAAACCTTAGTCGTACGGGTTTATATTAGCAAAAGTATTTTAGAAAACTGAAAAATAAATATAATAACGTATTACGTCTCGTAATACCAAGGGTACCTTGGGTAACAAATTATTATTATAAGCTGAAACTATTTAAACTATAAAAGTAATAAACGTTTTATACTTAACTTTTTTATCCTATTCGAGCCTAGCTTTATAGGCTTTACGATCGATCCTGTCGAGCTATTACGTAACTTAACTTATATAGCTTAATTATTTCCTTGTTACAACATTTCCCGAGGCCGCAACTCGTTAGGTTATAATACGATTTTCTCTTTCCATAATTTTCGCCTCGAAAATTTCTTTTTTTCTGTAAGTTTTCCCTTTCGTTATTATATCGGGTCGTATTAAAAAATCGATCAATAAAAAAACGAAAAAAAGAAATAACTTGCTTAAATTAATTATTTTTCGGGTCGTAAATATGCTTATATGTTCTTATTATATTTGTCGCGGGTTATTATTTTATCGTACTTTTTTATCATATTTCTTTCGGTACGAAAAATGCATAACGCGGAATTAAGGCTTTTATAACGTTAATAGTTTTTTTACATTTTAACTTGAAAAGTTCGTTTCAAATTACCTTAAGGTTAAAACAAAACTTAAAAAAGCTAAAAAGGAAGCAGAATAAACGTAGACCAAGGTTCGCCGTTTTCGAAAACAAAAGAAATTATGGGCCGACTATGTAATACGCATATTTTTTCGTGGGCTTTGGTTTTTAAAGAAATTAAATAAGTTGGAACGTTAAGAAAAATAGGCCGAATTGGAAGCCGCCCAGGCCATATCGATAAAGGCCGTAGCTTTTTTCGACTGGTCTAATCTTGATTTTATTAATTGGTCGTTTATTAATTAGGAAATCCTTAACCCTACCGACTTCGGCTTTGCTGATGAAAATTTTTTAATAAGTATTAGGCGTTAATAAGATTTTTGGTAAATTCTCAGGTGTTTTCGAAATCCGGGTGCTTTTTCCACTTAATTAAGTACTGGGTAAATCCGTTTTATTTTCGTATATTAAGGATTTTTTCCATTTCGTATACTTGTTTATCTTTTACTTCTATATCGTTTTATACGGTATATATTTTGATCGTATTTGCTGTTAATTCGAATAAGGAACCGTAAGAAATTGGATAAAATTTGACTTTTGGTAAAAGTTTTAATTAATAATTATTTTCTGAGATTTTGTTGGTAATTTTATATAGACCGATATATTTGAAATCGAATTTTTTGTTAAGTCGTTTTATCTAAATATTTTTGGTAACGAAAAAAACCATCTCTCTTTTTTCGAAAGTTAATCCTTTTAACTTTTTCTGGTTACAATACTCATTTATTTGATTTCTTACGAATTCGAATTTTATTTTTATCTTCTGATACAGCTGTCGTAATTATTTGAACGTAAAAATTATTTTAACATTAATTGGACCATTGTCGCGTACTTTTTTGAAAATTTTTGAAATAAAATCAAAATTTGCGTTTTCTGATATTATTTTAATACTTCCGTAATAATTAAAATTATAAGCTAATTATATAATTAGTAATTTTTTATTTTAATTATTTTGTTCGTAATTAATGTAATATCGTAAATAAATTTTCAAAATTTAATTTATTTATTTTAATTATTTATTTATCTAAGGTTTAAATACGTTAGATATCTTATAATTTAAGCCGATCTATGTTATAAGACTTTACCAAAACTTAGATGCAAATATCGATCTTTAATTTAAAATAATTTCTATTAGTAATCCGTATATATTAAAGATATATTTAAAGAAAATGTATGTTATTTATCCGGCGTTTATGTGTTTATGATATAATAAAAATAAGAAAGTTTCCTGAATCGGTCGACGATTACGAAAATGCTATCATCATATATTCCCGTAGCTGGATTTTTTAATATAGGAAATTTGGTAATAAAATCGAATATAACTAAATACTATAGTCGTTCTGCGATTAATAATAGCTGTAATTTTCCGTATAACTTATATCGTCGAGATTTCGTTCTAGCGCAAACATTATATTGCCATATAATTTTCTGTACCGTTAATTTTATTTTAAGAAAGGAATATATACGTCAAAGCCGTTCTAAGGTTTTATAAATCTCTGGATATCCGTATAATTAATATTCGTATATTTTTCGTATTAAATCTTTTTAATATTTTTCTAAAACTTATATTTTATTCGTTCTTTGGTTTTCTAGAAACCTGTCGTTATATTGTTAGATCTTTTAATATATGTCGAAAAGTATTGCCCGAATTATTACCATTTCTTGTAAGCGTAAATGTCTTTTTATGATAATATCAAAAATTATATGGCTAATTTTAATTAATTTCTCTTTAAGGTTTCGTTACTTGCTTAAAACGTTTGCTTTATTATTCTTTGAATCTTTTCTATGGATAATAACGAAATCGAAATTCGCCAATTTTTTCGCATATTTTAATTATTGTCCTATAAGTTCCCTGGTCGTAATAAATCGGGTAAAATTTTGATAATCCGTATAAATTTTAACCTAATACAAATTTCCCTTTAAGAAATACTTAAATTTTTAAAATACCATAATAATGGCCATAAATTCCTTATCTGGAATACGGTAATTAAATTCGGTTTTTTTTAATTTGTACGAAAAAAATGCAATAGGGTATAATTTGTCTTAATTATCTTATTATCCGATCAATACGTTTAACGCGTAATTCGAAATATCGGTTTTTAACTTAACGAAATACTTTAAATCGTACATAATTAACATTAACTTGGTGGTAATCGCATCCTTAATATTTTAAAACATTTTTTCCGTATTTGGCGTCCATTTAAACTTTTTTTTCTTTTTTATAAAGTTTATTAAGGCTATAATTATTTTACTAAAATTTCGAATAAACTTCCTGTAATAATTAACGAATCCAAAAAATACTTATACCTCCTTAATTATCGTTAACGTCTGTTATTCCGTAACTGCAGCGATTTTTCTTAAGGTTTATTCTGATATATTCTAAGATAATAATATATCCTAGATATTCCACTTTCTATTTATAAAACTAACTTTTTTTTGCCTTAACAAATAACTTTATATCCTGTAAAATTTAAAGAACTTTATAAATATATCTTACATATATTTTTTTCGTTTTTAAAAAAATGAAAATATCGTCAAGATAACAAACGACGAAAATATCGAAATATTCTTATAATATATAATATATTATTCGTTAAAAAGTTATTAGTACGTTCGTAAATCACATTAACGTAACCACATATTTAAACAATCCGTATTTTACTTTAAAAATTATTTTCCATTCGTATTTCTTTTTAATTTTAATAAAATTATATTTATCTTTAAAATCAAATATTATAAACTATTTGGCTTCGTATAATCGGTTTTTTATTTTTAAAATTAAAAATAATAATATTCGATCTTTAATAATAATATTGTTTAATTATTAATAATTAATTATAAATCGTAATTTCCCGTTCTTTTTCGGTACGAAATATATCGGATATTTTATTAGTAATTTCGAAATCAAATTTATCTTTTTTATAATCGATTTTCCAAATATTCTTTAAAAATACATAATTCTTTTTTGCGAAAGTTATAAATAAGGTAAAATTTCGTCGAAAATTCTTTTTTAAAAACTATTTCATAATTCTCTTCGTTATATTTTAATAATTTTATATTAAGCTCCTTTCTGAAAAATTGCTTATATTTATAGTATAATAATAATATATTAATTAAATTTTCTAACTTTTTAAGCTGCTATTTTTCTTATTCCAAATTGTTATTTAATTGCTTTAACTTCGCTTTATTAATAATAACGATACGTTATATTTTTAATACCCCTTTTTTTATATTTTATCCTTATAGGTAATAAAGTGTCTGTCGTATCCGTATACCTATATTTATCGTTATTATCGATCAAATATTAAGAACTTAAATTTTTTTATTTATTAATAACAAATAAAATAAATTTTACTTAGTTAATTGTACCGTTAATCAATACTTCGTATTAAGGTATCCATAATAATTTTAAAATCATATCGTAATTCCCAAATAAAACGGTATCGAAATTTATTATTTAGTATCGTCCTTAAGTAAAAATCTTAAAATAATTAATTTCGTATATAACTTTTTCGTTCGTGTTAACAAATTTCTAATTTTCGGCATTCGTTATTATATAAGATTTTAACTTATATCTTCATAATAATTTAAGCTTATTAATTATATCCGGTATAATATAATTTAAACCTAAAGGTTCCTAATTTATTATTACGGTATATTAATATATTCTGATTCGTATTTCCAAAATAATAAAATTATTAATATTTCCTATCTTTACGTTTAAAACCTTTTTTAAAAATTTTCTTTAATTTTTTTAAGTTTCGTTATCTTATAACTTTTTTACAAATAACCTTTTTCCTCTAATTCTTATTCGAATATATCAAACCTTATTTATACTTTTTCATTTAACGCGTTACGTTATTATATTTATCATTATTATCGGCATATTATTTCTTTAAATTATATTAATTATTCTTAAGTTTTTTATAATTTTTTTCCCTATCGAATAAATTATTCTTATATATTTACAATTATATCCCATTATACATTCTCCTGGTTATCGTTCCAAAGGTCTCTTTATAAATTAATATATTTTTTTCTCAATAACTTTCTTTTTTTAAAAAATTTATAATAACTTTCTGGTAGTACTTTTTTACCGTACGCTAAATCAACTCCTTTTCCGTTTGGTAATTATATTACTAAAAATAACAAAAAGGGTTTTTCTACAAGCATTACTTTTTTTCGAGCTAATTCTCTACTTTAGCCAGTTACTAGATATCTCCTAAAGCTATAGTTTAAATCTGTCGATACTATTACTTATCGTTTTTATTATCTCCGGTACGGTTTGAAAAATCGAATCTCTTATAATACATACAGGTAATTCGTATATAAATATATTATTTCCACTTTTCGTAATCGGGATATTCTCGTCGTCGACAATATATAACGTACATTCTGCCGTATCGATCGGATATTCCGGAACAAAGTTTTTTTGTTCAATCTCGGTATTCGCGTAATTATTCTTATAATGCTTTTTATTATGCTCGGAATATTTATTAAGCCAGCTTTTTAACTTTTCGCGTTTTTCGTCAAATCTTTTATCGTAAGGGTTCTTATTAAACCTTTTGCTATAAGGGATCTAGTCTATATTTAAGCTAAATCATATTAATAAATTTACTTTCGTCCTTTTGGTTTTCCCTGGACTGTCCTTTAAATATAGATTTTTAATTATCTTAACGGGGCTTTTTTAATACTTTGTATTATAATACCTTATATCCCATTTTATTATAATTATAATATTTAATCTGGCTCTAATCCTTTTTATACGTAATTCCTAATTTTATAAATCCTGGTTCTGTACCGTAAAAAATATTATTACGTCGAAAAGCATTAATATTAGCTATATATCGGGATTTATTATTATTTTTTTCTTTAATACTTTTAATACGCTATACGTATTGCCGATCGTCAATCTTAACCGCCATAATAATATAATCCGATAAATAATTAAGCCGATCGAACTTAAACAGTTTTTTTTATATTTTTTTCAGGCCGTTAAAAAATTTAGCCATTAATATTTTTTATTCCCAGTTGAATTTAATTACTAATTAAATTAACGTATTACCATATTTAAATATTAATTCTTTTTATCGTAATTATTGAATCTATATTTCGGCTTTTAGTTTTTCGCTTATAATTTCGAAATCCTTTATTAATACTTATTTAAACTATTCGTAATCGTTATAAATTCGCATTATTTTTAGGTTTCGTTTCTCGATTAATAAAATAATGTATTTTCTTATAACAAATTTAAACTAAATAATTACGTTTTCGGTAAATCGTCCAATAACAAATTCGATTCATATAATAAACATAATAAATCAAATAGGAAAATACCCGAAATATATTCGGTATTACGTTAAAAATAATTATAACTTAATCGAGGTTCCGTCAAAAAATTCGGCTTAAAAAACTTAAAAGTTTTTCCTAATTCCTTAGTGGAATTTAGCTAAATAACCTGGCTTATTTAAAAAAAACTTTCCGGTTTCGGGAACTTTTTCTTTTTTCTTAAGCTTTTTATAGGCGGCTTAAAAAAAACGTCGTAAGATCATTACTATTTCTTTTAAGCTAAAAAATAAGTTCGTTTATGGCATCCAACCGTCGAAGAACTTCTTTGCGAAAAAGGCGAAGTTTTTCTTTTTCCTTTTCGGATTCCATTTTAATATCCGGGTAATTAAAAATTTGGTAAATAGGCTATTCGGATTACTTGCTGGTAAACATAACGTTAATCGGTATTATTTAAAATTTAACGGTATTATTAAATAAAAACATATAACGTATAACGAATTAAGGGTTTAACCAATTATTAAACCTTAATCGTACGGATTTATATTAACAAAAATATCGTAAAAATCTAAATAATAAACATAATAATCGTATTACGTTTCGTAATACCAAAGGTGTCTTAGGTAACGAATTATTATTATAAACTAAAACTATCTAAATTATAAAAGTAATAAGCGTTTTATACTTAATTTTTTCATCCTATTCGAGCTTGGCTCTATAGGCTCTACGATCGATCCTGTCAAGCCATTACATAACTTGACCCACATAGCTTAGTTATTTCCTTGTTACGACCGTTTCCCGAGGCCGCAACCCGTCAAGTTATAACACAGGTGCTTTAGAACGCGCACTGCACTTTAAGGTGATCTAGTTCCGGAACATATATATTCCGATCAGAGAGAATCTTCCGTATATGGGATGCTAAAGTACTCCCTGCTAGCTGATATACCCTCATAACACCTTAAAGTATTTACCGTGTTAATTATTACAGCTCATAAAGTTACTGTTATTTATTCCATTTTTTCTCCGGCGATTAAAATTTTTTTGATTAATTAATTTTTTTCTAAAATCTTTTATAAGGCGTTTTTCCGTTAATAGAAGGTTTCCGTAATATCTATTAATTTTAATTTTTGAAATATTTAAAAGATTCGCGTAATAACGTTTTCGTTAAACGGTTAATTAATATATTATTTATAAATATAAAATCTATTTTGATTAGGTTCTTGTTTACGGTTTATTATAATTAATAATTATATATGTTTATATGTCGTAATTTCGTTATTAATAAAGTAATATTAACATTAATAAATCGTATAACTTATTAATTATCGTATTATATATTTAATGGTTTTATATCTAATGTAATTATTAGTTTTTTAATTAATCGAAAGCTAAATAAGTGTTTTTTATAATTTACATAAAGAATTATAACTTTATTTTTGCTATAAACATAATTATTATATTTTATTTATTCGCTTATTATTTTATTATTTTTTCGAATAATTTTATAATATAAGCTTAAAAACTTTTTTAATCGATTATATTATTTTCGAAAAAGGCGTCGTTTTAAGTATTTAATAAATTTTTACCTCCGAATTATGACATTAATATTTTGATTCCGATTAGGTATAATATAATTTGGTTAGTAGTTTTGTAATATACGTCGCTAGGGTTCAAATTAAATCAGGTAAATCGGGATACAGTAAAAGATATATCGGATTACATATTAACTATTACAAAAAAAATAAAATAAATTTTTTGATATTTATTAATAAAGTCTAAATTAGCCAATTAAGACATAGTAATAATTTAATATTAATTATAGGTATTTTTAGAAAGTTATTTACATTTTTTAGATATCAGATTAATTAATTTATTTATAAAATCGGATTAAAATTATTAGATTTTCTTATTAAGTTTATTTTTATTTATTTCGACACTAAAAAATTATTATAAGTTTTTATTTCTTATTAAAATATACCGTTTTTATATTTATTAGATTAATTAATTAATAAGGTTTTGAATTTTTTTGTAATATGTTATAATCATATCGGTTATAAAAATAAAATAATAAGGTTCGTAAGGAACAGAATTAAGTTTTCATATTTTAAACGTTTTAATAAAGCTTTTTTGTTATAATAAAAATAATTCTCTTAATTTATGTAATACTTTTTTAATTAGGAAAAGTTCGTTATATTATTGGTATTTTAAGAAAGTTTTTATATATATTTTGTAAAATAGATTAATATTTATAAAAGCGTTTATAACGTTATATTGCTAAATTTTTAAGTTGAATTTAACCGTAATAGCAATTAAAATTCGGGAAGATATTTTAGCGAAAATAATTACGTATATATCGTTATAAGCGATTTTAAGTTGTTAATTATCTTGTACGATAAAACGGGCCTTATATTTTTGGAATTAATTATACTTATTAAACTTATAAACATATACTTATATATATATTAAAACTTATTTCTTTTTAACAGAAAACTAATTAACGGCTTTTTAAAATTATATTTTTTATAACTTTATAAATAAATCTTTTCGGCTTTACGAAATATTTTTAATAGGCATATATTTAATTTTTATGGCCTTACGGCGACGGCGGTGAATTATATTTATATATCCGGTTTTATAATATAAATACCTTTTTATATATTAAGGTATTATTATTATTTTTCCAATTAAAATAACGCGTATTTCGGGCAGTTAATTTCCTTAAATTTTCGCAATTTACCGGCCGGTTATCGTACGTATCTATAAAAAAAACTAAACGGTTTGTATTAAATATGGTTTTTTATACTTTGTATTCGTTTTAGATAATACCTTCTTGGTACGGAATATACGGGGAGCCTACGTTTATAACTCGTAAGGTACCTTCGTTTTTTACCATTATTTTAGGTGGAATAATATAAGGGGAACTTAGGGTAATTTTTATTTTTTCTGTCGGCGTAATGATCGTAATAGTTATTAAGGTAAACGTTAATAGCGGTGATAATTTAAGGAACAGAAATGATTCGAATATAACGGTCGTATAAAGATAATTAATCCTTTATAAATAAGCTAATTTTTTTATTCCGTACGTATTTTATGCTAATATCTTTTTAAAGCCATTTTTCTTATTTAGCCGGTAATTAAATTGTTTTACTTAAGTTTTTATCTTTTTTTTATGTATAAATTAAATGGTTATCGTTTTGATTAGATATTTCTATTTATCGAAGTAATTTTTGTAGCTTTTTTTTATAATATATAGAAAGTCGTTTTTTAAGTTTTTGTTATTATCTAAAAAAATGGCCTTTTTATTAAACTATATATTTCGAATAGCAATAACTTTATTAATTAATAGGTTTTATATTTCGGAAATATTTGTAAACCGGTAATTAACGAAATAATTAATTTATGTTTTACAATTTAGTTTTTAAAGTTTTTGTTTTTTTATGGCGATAATTATTATAAGGTAAATTATATAGCCGTATATTTGTAAGTAGGTTTATTAAGGTTTTCGATTAAGTATTATAACGCTGTTTTTATACCTTAAGTAAATATAATAAATTTCGTATACGCTTTATTAAAGAAATACAAATTTAAGAATACGGTTATATAAATATATTGTCGCTTTAAGGATATATACGATTAGGAACAAAAATAACTTAACGTTATTTCGTATCGTAATTATTTTTTCTTTAATTATTGTAAGATAATAGACAGCTATAAGCTGGGTAAGGTGATCTCCGACCAGTCATAAAGCAGATTCTAAGAAGTAAATGTATTAGGTTACTTCCATCTGGCGTTTCCCATTAGCTGCTAGATGGTAGATTTATATTAATAAGTGGGTCGGTTGCTGATCGGTGGCTGGTCGGCTACCAGCCTTATCCTTATAAGAGCTGTATTCTCACATAATAAATATAATATTAAATTACGTTTCGTAATAAAAAAATTTCATATACTAAAATTAATTTATAAATTAATATTGTTTAAATTATAAAAAATACGTATTTATATATTATAACTTCTTATTTTTTATTAAACCTAATTTTAAAAATTTTTCGATCGATTTTATCGAACTTGGCTTTAAAGAATTTATAATCGATTCTGTCGAACTATTACGTAATTTGACCCATTTAGCCTATAAATCCCTATTACGACTATTTTTTAAGGTCGCACACTATTAAGTCGTTTTAAAACCCTTGTTTTTATAATAATTATATATTAATAATAAGTTATAAACATTTTATAACCTTTTTAATCACTTTTTTGTTTTAACCATTTTAAAAAATTATTATAAAATGTTTTAATTTTTTATATTAAACTGTTAACGAATTTCTTTTAAGCTTTTTAAAATTAAAATAATGAATTTTTTCGAATAATTATTTGTGTATTTAAGAAACGCAAGTTATCGTATTTAATATATTCTTATAAATCAATCTCGTTTAACATAATTAAGTTAAATCGTTTATCTCTTATTGTAAAACGTTTTAAACGCATTAAACCTTAGAATCTATTATAGCAATACTTTTTTTTAAATTATGATGTAAAGAAATAGGCCTCGAGGCGTTTCTTATCTAAGTACGAATAACGATTTATAACGCATTTAACGTTAAAACTGTTGGTTTTTTAAATTATATAGCGGAATAGCTAATGCCTTTTCTTGTCTTATATTATTCCACCGTTATTCGAATATATTGGCTTACTAAATGCCATGATAGGTCAAGGGTGGAATCCGATATAAAAGTTAAAAAATACCTAAATTTGTTTTATAAATCGTCGAAACGCGGACTTGGTTACGCTTATAAAGCAAAACAACTTACCTACACGCATTAAGCTTGCTCGACGATTGGTTACCGTCCAACCGTTAAAATGTCAATAGCTTAAAGTAATAAGGTTAATTTAGATTAATAATAACAACCAAGAGATTGGCTATAGATCGGCGCTAAATCGACATTATAATAACTTAACATATATTTTATGTTTTTAAGATTTTACGTATTTAAACAAATATACTACGTATATCGCTAAAAGAATTATTAAATTAAGGCAGCTAATAAATACAAATTATAAGTAAATTTAAAATTATTTCTTGATAAGGAATCGGGATAAACTTTTTCAAAAGGGAAATAATATAAGAAAATAAGCCTCGAAGAGTTTCTTATTTAAGAACGAATAAGGATTTTCAACGTATTTGATATTAGAACTGATAGTCTTTTAGATTATATAGCAGAATAGCTAATCTTTTTTATTCTCTTATATATAATTTTTCTAGCAGTATTACTGTAAGATAATAGATAGCTGTGAGCTGGGTAAGGTGATCTCCGACCAGTCGTAAAGCAGATTTCAAAAAGTAAATGTATTAGGTTACTTTTATCTAGCGTTTCGCATTAGCAGCCAGATGGTAGATTTATACTAATAAGTGGGTCGGTAGCTAATCGGTAACTGGTCGATTACCAGCCTTATTTTTATAATTATTTTTCTTTTTTAAACTGTTAATTCCTAATAATATTATTATTAATTCGATATAACGCGTTTCGTAAATCTAATTACATATATTTGCCGATAATTTACCATTATATTATATTATAAATAATTACCGTAATAATTAATGCATATTATATTATTTAATTAATTATATTCCTCTTAATTTCTTATTATAATCCGTTTTTAAATTTACCTTATTTATCTTTTTTTTTTCATTTTGCGCCTATATTTCCTTTTTTTTCACGTATATGTTCTATTTGGTCTTCCGTTTTTTTATTTTTATTTCATTTCTTTTGTTTATTCTATGTATTATTTCCGTTCGTTATATTTTTTTACAAGAAATTCCGAAAGATATAATATTTTAATATTAATAAGAATTAAAATTTCCTTTAACGTTATCTTTTTAACGCCGATAATAAAATAAATATTAAGTATATTATAAATAATAATAAATTATATTATATTTACGTAATATAACGTTTTTTCAATTACGGTATAATTTATATTTAAATTTTAAATACTTTATATTATATTAAAATTAATTAGTATTATAAAACTTTCGTACGGTAAATATTTAGTTTGTGTATTATTTATATTATTATTTAATTTCCATTTAAATTCCGATTATTTTTAAAGATACTGCTTAAAGAAAATTATAATTCGATACGGATAATTAAGAATTAATCGACGAATTTAAAAAGGATCGTATTACTGGTATTTAATATTAATATTTTAACGTAATTGCGGTCGGTCGTCGACTTAACGTTTTTCGTAAGGCCAAATTCGCTTTTAATATAGTTATTATCAAGGAATATTATTTTTTTTAATATAGTGAAAATTGATTTCCGATTATTCGTTATAATTACGGAAATTTAATTTTAATATTATTTTATAAGTTTATCAATTTTAATTCTTTTTCAATATTACGAGTTTTTTTAATTTTGTAATTAATGTTTAATTAAGCGTAATTTTAAAATATTTTTATAAATATAGTAATTTCCGAAGATTAGTATATTATTACGTTTTTTATTTACTAATATTTTCCGCTCGCTTTTTGATATTTTAATCAAATTTTAATACTTATTAATAATTATAATTAAAAACCGGTTTTATCCGGCGAAATTATTATTAAACCTAAATATATTAAACGTTCTAGAGTTAATATTTTATTTTCGATTAATAATAAATTATATTCCGGTTAATTAAGCTTTATCTTTCGTAAAAAAATAAAACGTTTTTAAGGTTTTTCCGAGTTTTACGCCTAATAAATTTAATAAACGTACCTGTTTTTTGCCGTTATATATTTTTCGAATATTTTCCGATATGTGTATACTAATTTCTTTTATATATTTATTAATAATTAATTTACTTACGGCTTAATAATTAAATGCGAAACTTTATTTTCGGAATAAAAATTTAATTCTTTTTATATTATTTAGTAATTTCCGATTAATATATAATAAAATAATTATTTGCCAAAAATTTAAAAATAATTATATAATTAAATACTAATTAATTCTTAATTATGTTGTTATTATTTTACGGTTTTTAAATCGTTTTATTTTTTATATATATGTTTAATTTTTTATAATATTATAATATTTTAAATACATATTCGAAATATTTTTGGGGTTTTTACGTATTATATTTAACGGGTTAAATTTTTTTATTTAATTAGATATTTGCTTTATTCGTAATTATTTCGATAATAGATAATATCCTTTATTATTTATTTTTCTTATTTTTTTATTAAATCCGGTAATATTATTTAAATGTTATCCGGTTTTTAATTATATTACCTTTTTAGTAAAGATATTAAAAATATGTTATATACTTATTATTATTTAATTTAAAAAATATTTTATATATTTAAAAATCTATGTGTTATTTAATCGTAACTCGATTATAAATAAATATAACCTTTTTATTTTTAAATTTAAATTTTTAAAATAATATATTTATTTATTATTTTAAGTAAAATTGGATAAATGTGTAACGTTAATTATAATATTCTTTTTAAATTACTATTATTTTTTAAATATTCGTATATTATTTAATAAATTATTATTATTTTTAAATAATATTTATATAAGGTTTTAAACGGAAAACGGCCGGTAAATATATTCCGTATATTAATATATACGAATTCCGTATTTTATAATAATTTTATTTAATTATTTCAATATTCATTAAGATAAATACGAAAATAATATTTTAAAATGTATTACATCCATTCCGTTTATTTATTGATTTATAAATAAAAAGCAATTAAGTTTTATTTTTTTTATTTTTTGTTTCTTACAAAATACTGCTTAAATTAATTTATTAATAATTTATTTTTTTTCGTTAATAATTCCGGTTAATCTGTTAAATTTATATTTAACTTTATTTTAAAGCAATTAAGTTAATTCGGCTATAATTAAAATTTTCACCGTAAAAATAAATAACTTTAATTTCGTAAAACTGTTAACGATTATCAAGATTATGTTATATTTTAATCGGTTTAAATTTAAGCTTTTAAAAAGGTTTATAATAAAACTTAATTAAAACTTTTGAAAAAATTATTTAAATAACGGTAAAAGCTATAATTATCTATATAATTTATAACGTAACTTTATTATGCTCTAATAATTCTGATATTATTTGGTATATTTTGGTGTATTGTTTGCTATAATCTTTTAATAAAGTTTTTTGGTTATTAATTGTAATATACGGATATATTATATATATTTTATTTTTAAATTATTATAATATTAATTAAATACTTATTTTCATAAAGTGGTTTATAAAAAATTACGAAATTATTTCGATAATATAAAACTTTATTTAAATTTAAAATATATTTTCTTTTTATTCCGGCTTAGTATTTATTTATTGATAATAATTTTATAATATTTAAACTTTTAATTTATAATTTTCGAAATTAATTATAAAATTATTAGGAAATCTTTAATTCAAATATTATTTCGTCCTTAAATAAATGTTTTGCTAAAAAACGTAAAGCGTATTAATTATAAATAATAATTTTAATATTCATTTTGTTTTTCTTAAACGTTTCGAAATTTAATTATAATATGGTTATAATTTGTAATTATTGTTAATTAACCGTTAATTATATTATTATTATAACTTATATTTATATTATTATTCATAAACAGTAAATTTAATAAATATACATTTTTTATATTCCTTTTATGAAAAGGCTTTTTATAATTCTTTAATAAACCCTTTTTGTTTTTTTAAATAAATAATTATTATTAAAATTTCCATTATTTAAAATTTATTTAGGAATTTTATACTAACCCAATTTTGTATTATTGTTATAAAACTCTTTATTTTTATACGTAATTTTTTTAATATATAATCCGTACGTTTAAATAATTTATTTGCCAAAGTAACGATATTTAATTAATATTAAACTTTTAAATTAAATTATATAAAAAAATAAATTTATTAAATTAACATTTTTTAAAAATTGCGTATTATTATTTTTATTAAATTTTTTAGTACCATATAATCGGTAAATATTAAGAAACTTTTTTTCGTACTTTTAAAATATTATTATTAATATTTTAAATTTTTTATAATTATGAATAATTTTTATTATTTTACAATTTTCCTTTTTACGATTACATTTTATTTTCGTAATTAATATATATTTAAATGTTAATATTTTCCGTATTTTTTAATAATACTTTTAATATAGTCTTTACTAAAATATTTCATTTAAACTTAATATTTTTAATATTATCTTAATATCGGAATATGGTTGCCGATTAAAAGGTATTTGTTAAGTTTTAAAATATAGTTTTAATTTTTTTAAGTTATTAGAATTTTATTATTTTATTTTTACTTTACGCGTTTTTTAAAAACTTAATAATAATTTTAATAATATATTTATAATAAATAGTAAATTTTTAATAAAAACTTACAAATTTTAAAAATATTTAAATATTATAAATTAAATTAAACTTTGATTATATTTCGATAATATCGCCCTACTAACGGTTTATTTTCAAACCGTTAATAATAATTATAAATTTTAAAAATTCTATTTTTTTATAAAAATTCTTATTTAAAAGTTTTGGTACATAATTAATATTATATTAATTATTTATAAATTAATTAAAAGTATTTTAAGCATTTTTTCGTTACTTATATAAATAATTATATTCTTAAATATATTACGCATATATAATTAATTAATTTATTTAATATTTCACAAATATAGGTTTAAAACGTAATTAACGTGGTAATAGAATTAAATAATATAACCGTATATTTAAATTATTGATATTTCGTTCGGAAAACAATTCTTTATTAATCGTTCTTTTTAATTTTAATATAATAATAAATATTTTTAAAATTCATTTTCCAATGTATTTAAATTAATTTTAAGCAATTTATTATTTTTATAATTGAAAATAAAAATATGAGTTTTTTATCGTTATTCGATTTAACATTTTATAATTGATATATAATTGGAAATTACCGTCTTTTTTAAGCACAAATAATATTAATATTTTTATGTCCGTTTTCAAATACCGTATTTAATTTATTTTTAGGTTTTTTGGGATATATTTTTCAAATATTTTCTCTTAAATTTCCGAAATACTGTAAAGTAAGCTAAATAAAAACGTCTTTTTGAGCTTAAATTTATTATATATTCTTTCTTTAAAAATTAAGGTATTTTCTTTGTTATGTGTTTGGAATATATTAACCGAAAATGTTTTAAATATATAAAAGAATTGATTTTTTTTATTTTTGTTATTTTTCGAATTACGAAATATTTAGTTTTTTGATTATGTTTATTAAATTAACGGTATAAATTTGCTTACCGAAAAACGTTAAATTTATAAATTCCTACCCATTAACTCTTTTTAATAATTTATATCATTATTAATATATATCTATATTTAATGAAATACCAAATTTATTTATTTATAATTTAAATAATAAAAGATCGAGCGCTTTCCGGTTACGGCATATTATAAAATAAATTTGCTTAAATTTTCGTTCGTTTTTATTATTATTTATTATATTAATAAAAATTTCTTAAACATTATAATATTTATTATAAGCGGTATTAACGTTAAAAAGGCCTGCAATATTTACGAAAATTAATTAAAAATTAACTTTTTTTCGTTAATTATTTACTTATAATTTTTATTTATATTCCGGTATTTATATTTATTTATATTATTATATCCCTCGGATCTTTTTCAATAAATACTTTTTTTAAAAATATAACTTTATTGCGATTATCTTATAAGTATTATTCGAAATGGATTAAATGTATACGTTTATTCCGGTTCCTTTTTTATGTTTATATGTAAGGATTAATTTAATTTATCCTTATATATTATAACTTTTTATATAATATTCGGAAATGTATTTTTATATAATTAAAATAATAAAATTCCCGTATTTTTTATAAATTTGCAAGTTACGTTTTTATAATTTAGCTTTTTATAATTATAATATTTAAATAAGCTTTTATAAAAATTAAAGATATTAAGTTATATAAATTTATTTTAATCAAGGTTAAATCGGTAATTATTTGCTTTCTAAATATAAAAACAGTTACGGTCCTTATTATTTTTATATAACGCCTTTAATTTGTTTTAAGGATTTGTTTCCCTAAAACGTTAAAATAAAATTATTTATTTTTATTAATATCTTTATCAAAAAATAAGTAGTTTTTTTCGTTTTTTTAGATATTTTAAGAACATTTTACTTTATTTATTACGTTATTAATTCGTTTTAATTTAATGTTTTTTCGTAATAAAATATTTCGTAACTTTAATATTAATTTATAAAAATAATTAAAAATAAAACATTTATTATCTTAATTATATTCCGAGTTAAAAACGTTTATAAATTTTATTTTAGAAATTAAAAACTTTTATTTAATATAAAAATTTAATAATAATTAATTAGATTTTTATCGTAATTCTATGAATTATTCCCTATATTTCTTATCGAAAAAACTAAGATTTACGTAATTCTTCTTAATAAAAATCCATAAATCCTTTATTTTTAATTTTTTCGTAACTTAAATAATTAAATACAATACGGTATAATTATTAAACGTTTATAATAAAAACGTCCATATAACTTATAAGCTATTAGATATAAATAAAGACTTTTCGCCTTAACTTTTTAATATAAACTTTTATAATAACTTTTATTTAATTTTTTAATTAATATACGCTTAAAACCTTTCTGGTAATTATAATATAATACTTATTTATTACTTTTAGGCTTATATAACAATATTGCAATTTACTTATAAAATTTTATTTTTTTTATACCATTATTTATTATTCGGTTAACTTTTAAAATAATTCCGAATATTATTTATTTTATTAACGAATAATTTCTAAAATGTAATTAATATTAAGGGGTTTATCCTTTCTTTATTTTGAATTTCGAAACGCGGTTATTATATTATGCCCGTTTTCCGACCGTTTAATTAACGGTTATCGCAACGTATTTTTATTATATTTGTAAAATCATTCGAAATTTCGGGAATTATGATCCTTTATCCGTTAAAGTTCCATTATAAGCTTTTTCGCCCATTTCTGTACCGTAATCGATTATTCGTTAATTAAGTTCCGATAGGCAATTTTTTCGACTAATAACTTCAATTTATTTTGTAATCGATAAGTTTTACTTTTAAAAATTATTACGTTACCCTTTATAATAAATAGAAAATTTGTAAAATAATAAATAATTATAAGCCAAGTAAGGTGATTTCCGATTAATCGTAAAGCAGATTTCAAAAAGTAAATGTATTAGGTTATTTCTATTTGGCATTTCCTATTAGCTGTTAGATAGTAGATTTATATTAATAAGTGGGTCGGTGGCTGATCGATAGCTGGTCGGCTACCAATCTTATCCTCATAAGGGCTGTATTCTCACAATTACGAAAATTCCGAGTTTTTTTAATTTTAACATTTAATTTATTTTTGACCTAAATAATTAAAAACTAATTTTTAAATTTCTTTGAAATTGTTATAAATTTATTTAAAATATTAGTTTGAATAAAGTTTTTAAACTTTTATTTTTAATTTAAAACGAATGGTTTCGTTACAGCACTTAGGTAATCCTTTATTGTAAATGATTTTTTTAAGTTTTTAAAAATTATTCGTTTTCGTTTTAATATAAGCGGTAAACCAGGTTTTATATTATTAATTAGGCTTTATATAGCCCGTTTGGAGTAAACGCAAACCTTTATATTAATTTTCATATACTTTAGTAATTAAATTTAATTAAAAAACAAATTAATCTTTTAATATTTAATGTAAATTTTAAATTGTAATATTTCTAAAAATAATTAAATTAATTTTAGGGTTTGTAATTTTTTTATAATTACGGTACTTTACATTTGAATATCAACGTATTTAACGTTAATTTTAAAATTTCTTTTAATTTCTTCTAGCCACCTTTTGCAAAATGCTTTATATCTTTAATATATTTATTTTCAAAATCCGTAATAAATAACTTCTTAAAGTTTTTCCAATAAAAATCGTATTAAACAAAATTTATACGAAAATCTTCTTAATTAATTAAAGCTTTCACATACTGTGGTTTCGTTTAGGGGTTAACTTACTTAATATATTCTTCGAACGAAAAGCTTTTTCGAAAACCCGTAAAACAATTTATGTTAAAAATGGCGAAGATGGTAAAATACTAAATACAGCTAAAACCATTATTAAAATATGAATAAAAAAACGAATAAAAATAATTAAAATAAATTTTTTAAAATTCATTTTAAAAATTAAATTATGCGATACATTATAAAATAATAAAATAATTTAAATTAAAGAATAAATTTTATAATTAATTTATCGGTAGTTATTTTGCATGATTAAAATATTAGACTTATAACTGTTTTAATTGAGCTAATTGCGAAAAAAAGGTTCCATAAAGCATAAGAAATAATAATTATCTGATTAAAATTAAGCTTTAGAGAGCTGTAACTAGAAAGCGTTCTATATACTGTGAACGCGCCGGAACAAGGTTTCTCCGAGGTGCTATGGAGCTTGATGACTAACACAGATACCCCTATTTCACGACAACAGCCGAATGTCATTATCCTTCCAATGTATATTCGGACTTTTATTCAGATAGTTATAGCTACGCTCACAGAGTAGTTTAAGCTATATTGCTATTTAAATCAGATGGTGACCAGACGCCAGGCACGACGGACGTGTCGAGTGGTTTCTTTTCGTAACCCACTGCTAGAATGCCTCGATCATTCGTGATCCTGTGACTTTCGAGCCAGTCATAGATTGGGCCCCATTCTTTGCACTGGCGCTGATAACCCCAGCCAGTTCCCTCAACTTTCCCGCGCCACTCGACCGTCAAATCTGGATTGCACATGATAGTTTGCCGTACGTAGTCCCAGCAATGATTAAGATGTTCAAGCTGCCAACCGACCCCGAACAAGGGCTCGGTCTTGTCGCCAGTTTGATTGTAGTAAAGATCATAGAAGGCATGCTTGGTAGAGTACTATTCGCATAGTTAACAGGCAATGAACACCGATGTCTACTGAAGGACGGAGTGTAGTATCAGATACCTACCAAACAGTGGAGTTGATGGGCGATTCCAGTCCACCCTGAAGCGCCTCTAGGTAATGAATTGTCGAGACCCGGCATATCTGGCAAGCCTGTCCCATTAACCATTACAAGGCCTCGACCTACTGTTATGTCACGATCAAGTCAGTTCCTGGACATTGCAGGTCCCCTGAAAGCCTCACTTACACGGCATCAGATGGCTCCAAGCTTCCAACTCTTTCTCATCTGGAAGGCTGGCGAATAAATCGTCGGCTTCGAGGACTTTTGTTACAGGAACTGTGGAAGAACAGATTAGCATGATCAGGGGATGTAAGTAATCTTCCGACTCTGTGGATATTGATAATCCTCCTTCCCCCAGAGGCATGCCTGCAGCTTTGGATAGCAGAATTAAGGATGCGGACTTACTTGACGGAGGGAACCACTTCGGCAGCGGCTCAGGTTCGCACCGCGATGCACCGTTTCGCGTAGCAAGCAATAGAAGTATGATGCAGAGGGATATTGCATTGGATAGGGAAAGAAAAAATGTAGACCCATACCTATGGAGTCGTGTTGGAGTGGAAACCGGGACAGACAGGTCACGGGTATGGATCAGCCTGGCATTCTCTGAATCGCTGGAGCTTCTTGAGGCCATGCCTCCATCCTCCTTGATATCAGAAGAAGACTTCCGGGAAGTCATATTCGTATCACCTGTCCGTTCCTAGCCGACTGTGTGAGCACGCCTCAATCGACGAGGGCATCAGGGAGGGGCCTTCTTTATGAATTGGTGCGGGCGAAATCAGGACAACTACGTACGAATGCGAAAACCTCGACCCATCCATTTCCTACTTCCTCGTTCGAAGGGGGGCCTGCCAGGGATTGGGGGCCCTTCTAGCCGTGTAAAAGTTGCCATCCCCTGAAGGGCCACCCATTTGGATACCATACGGGACCAGCCACAACCGACCGGCAGATCCCTGCAAAGGCGATTTAGCTAACTATACCATCATCTGGAGGGTATATACAAGACCCGATGGGTAAGTGGAGGCCGGCTCACGAGGGAACACGCTGAACTTATCAGGGTCTGAACAAAAAGATAAAGGATCGATTTCATACTCAAGCAAGTTAAGCAAGCGGGCATTTCGGCACGTGTTGAGAGGTGACCAAGACAGTGCGGGTTGGTGCCCAACCGATCAGCCAAGAAAATCAGACCATCATATACAATTTACTGCCCGGGCACGTAGCAGAGATGCCGGTACCTTTGTCACCCCTGCTCCTGACATTCCGGCGTATACACACCCATCCGTATTCTCACGGGGACGAAGATTTCTTCTCTGATGTGCTTAGTATGCACAACAGACATGTTCAAGCTAGCTCGGCGGCATCTTCCTAGTGAGCTCCACTCCCGTCCATGAGAGTCCGGATCCTCGACAATGCCTCACCGATCTTGTATCACGCGGCCAAGCCCCTCCCCCCCGCTTAGTGGGGCTGACTGATACAACATATAGAGTAAGTCTGAGTTATACATATACGTATTGCTTGGAACACCAAGACCTAACCCCTTAAAATGCATATTTTTATATGCAGCTTAATCTTTCTAAACAATATCACTAATACATCTGATCAGGGCCAAGTACTGCATGTATGTAACGTCGAATCCACAACCGTACGCTGACTGTGCCGGACTGAATTGCAGATTTTGGTGCTTATGTGTGGGCCCGGCTTAACTCGATCCTCAGGGGTGCACTTCTCGACTTGCTTGTGTTGAGCTCCACAAGGCTCCACAGTTGAATCGGCGTATGGCGCTTGTGGAACTCACTAAAGTTAACCATCCTAAGTTGTATTCGGCTCTAGAAATCCAGGTCACTCGAAACAAAAAGGTACCAAGCAACGACAGAAGGAGGTTTTGAGCGAGGGAGTTACTGAAACAGGTACAGAGATTTGAAGCTTTCGATATGGGATGACATCGAGCTGTGGGCATCAGTTGGGGTTTTGTTCGTCTACAGAAAACGAACTAAGAATCTGAGATTGCACGACTACATGCGAACTACGACTTTTTCACCTGAGAGTTTCTTGTTTTTGATCAAGTCCATCCCAGCCATAATAGCCTCAAACCCACCATCCAGGATGCGCAGTGGATGATGTTTCAGTTTTCCCTCCTCGACCAGCTTTCGAGCAACATTCCAGAGCTCAATCCCGAAATCGCGCAGTTCCTCAGAGGGCTCACTTGCGTAGGGTTCCGGCCACGTGCAGCCTTCGCCAAAAACTCTGGGGCCGACCGTGAAGTCCCTGCTCACTACCTTTCGCGTGGCGGCATGCTCTGCCCAAGGATCCAGGGATACGTATTTGCCGCCAGCACGGCCAATTGCTGCGAAGCATAAGGAGGTAGACTCGACACTAGTGATGCAGTCCAGCGCATACTTCAAATTCCCCTTGGTGTAAGTCTTCTGCATGTGAGTAAACATTGTTAGTTCGTGATTACTCTGCTAAAATGGTTGGCTACCACAAATTGAGACTGGACTCACGATCTTTTCTGCGCATTCCTTGTCGTTGCGATCGAACACCTCCTCGGCTCCGTTGCTCTTTACCAGGTTGAAATTCCTGGGCGAGCAAGTGGCGATGGGAATGAGACCCGAGCTGTGCGTTCGATCAGCGGTCGCCTAGACCAAGCAGAACAGTCCCGACCTACAGTCTGAGCAGCTGAATGGCGATGGTGGCAGTAGCGGTACTACCACCATAAACCAACACGTAAGCAGGCTTCTCGACCGGCTTGTTTGGCAGCGGCAGGCCGAGCAGCTTCAGGGCCAAGCCCGCGGTGCACAGGCCGACGGGCAACGATGCTGCAGCTTCTGTACTCCAAGATTCAGGAATCTTCATCCACATCTTGCCCCGGGTAACATTGTACTGTGCAAAGGCGCCGCGTGCGGGCGTCGGCTTGTAGAGTTCGTTCTGCGCTCCGCACACTCGATCGCCAACGCATACGTCGGTTACCTCGGATCCCACGGCAACAACAGTGCCTGCGAAATCTGCTCCGAGGATCGCATACGGCACAGCGAAGGAGCCTCGCATCTTGGTGTCACTAGGATTGACGCCGACAGCGTCGACGCGTACCAGGACTTGATCTGCTGGCATGGAAGGAAATGGCGCATCTTCCCAGATTACAACTTCGTCCTTGTCGTTCACGACCAGGCCGATCTGCGTTGCCGGTGGCGTGAAGGGGCTCATCGATAAGCTGCCCATCTGGAAAGATAGAAACTCCTGCGTGGATTTGAGTGTGGTTCAGTGGTGTATGTCCGACGGCGGCTGGGGCGAAACTGGGGGCAGCCGACTTAATTGGATTGGGGGAGCTTTGTTTGATACTTGGCAAGAGCGCAAATCGTCTGGGGCATTTCGGACCCAGAGTGCGGTCCTCATTTAAGTAGCCGATACACCGGTGGCCACACCATAACTGAGGACACCTTGACCTGTGGGTTCCCCGAGTATGACGTCGTGCAATGAATGCATCAAGGGAAGTTCCATGTAAGCTTCTGGAAATAAGCTAATGTACAGGCAGGGTCAAACGGCCTGGGCATTCCTTTTCACGTACGTACTCACCGCACCGACAGTCACTAAGCTTCTTACAACCAAGGGAGAAAATATGCTCGTACATTAAACGGGTACTCTCTATATTTTTAATGTGGTTCTTGGCTGTTTTAAACCATCGGAAATCTTGTCGGCAGCTCGTCCAAACCTCCCGGGAACAACTTGCGTTCGAGAACTATTCTTGCTCCCACGACAAGTTTACGCAGTTTTGATTTTATAACCTCCGTACGCATGCACTGATCCCATCTCGACGCAACAAGCACCCATTGGCGGGAACACAAAACCAGCAATGGGCTTCTCCACACGCGTTTCACAGCCCACCAAGGCCATCCTATGCATTCACGGCGGCGGAGCTTCACCAGAGATCTTTCGCTTCCAAACTTCGTCTATCCGCGCGGCGTTAGACAACAAGTTCGACTTTGTGTATGCCACGGCGCCGCACATCGCGCCACCGGGTCCAGATGTGCTGCCTTTTTTTGCGGGTATGGAACCCTATTACTCCTGGTTCAGGGTAGCGCACAAGTCAACTAGCGAAGAAGTCGACATCTTTAACGAGGCTATCAAGAAGACCGTCGACGACTGGCAGCGACGGAATCCTCAGTCTACCATCGCCGGAATCCTGGGGTTTTCTCAAGGCGGTGTCGCATCGACGGTGCTGCTCTGGGAGCAGCAGGTTGGGCTGGTACCTTGGCTCCCCCAGCTCAAGTTTGGCATCATTGTCTGCTCCGGCTTTAGTGACGTTGCTACTGGATATATGCGCGATTATTGTATGCAATCAGGCTATGACGAGGATGCCATGGTGATCAAGCTGCCCACTCTGCATCTACACGGGCGCCAAGATGGTCTCAATCTCCCGCAGTCGAGGAAGATGTTCGCGACTCACTACGCACCAACGTTTGCCGCATTGGAGGAATTTGACGGACAGCACGAGGTTCCAAAGAAAATAAAGGATGTAAAAAAGGTGGTAAACTATATTTTGAGCCTACCGCAGTAGGTGTGGATTATTTCAGCCGCGGACTGTATGACACCACGACTGATAGGCAGATGGGATCATGTAATAGACAGAATAGAAGCTCCGACTATGGACTACAACATTATTTGGTTTTCTCACCGGGTTCCATCTCGCATAGCACCAGAATTTCGGTACTTGGCATCCCCGTGTTCCGGCCTCCGGCTAGCTGCATTGGTCATCTTCCTCACTGTTCGCAACTCCCGGACATACTACGTAGTACTGATCGATAACGCCCTGGGCGAATCCAGGCCAGACGCACTGAAAGGCTTGGGGCGATATGGGACGATATTTTGCCGCCCCAGCTGAATAGTCGATGGGACCCAACCCAGTCGTGGGGGGGGCAAAGACCACTTTTGGCCCGGTAATCTGATGCCCGGAACAGGCTACCACACCGCCAGGACAGCGGAGGTAGGGAACACCCGACACCCGTCAAAAAGATTTACTACGAAGTAGTTGCAGCTTTGACCCTTGCCCAAACCCCCCCACACCCCCACACCCCCACACCCACACCCACACTCCCCTTT
>QJNS01000402.1:0-43835 GCA_004154925.1 Monosporascus cannonballus
TACTATTACCACTTCTCCTACCACTACTACCACTTCAGAAACTACTACTACCACTTCGCCCACCACTACTACCACTTCAGAAATTACTACTACCACTTCGCCCACCACTACTACCACTTCGAAAACTACTACTACCACTTCGGAAACTACTACCACTTTACCTACCACTACTGAAACTACCACTTCGCCTACTACTCCCACCAGTATGAAACCCCACTTCTTTAACCCCTATGGCCATTGCTAACATTTCTGCAGCTACGACCACCGCCACAGTTACCGCTAAGAAGGGCGACAAAGGAGGCAAGGGCGGCTATGGCTGGGGCAATGGCGACAAAGGCGGCAAGGACGGCTATGGTGGCGGCAATCCCAACAAAGGAGGTCAGGATGGCTATGGTGGCGGCAACCACAACAAAGGAGGTAAGGGCGGCTATGGTGGCAGCAACCGCAGCAAAGGAGGTCAGGGTCACCGGGGCGGTTATGGGGGCAAAGGCGGCGGCAAGGGCGGCAAAGGTGGCAACGACGAGAACCTCGCAGTCTAAGCGTCTTTGGCCCAGTTCCTAGCACCGCCTGGAGCTTTGCCGTCGCCACGGGCTCAACTAGTCCGAATTGATTATAATTCGGCAACACGAGGTACAGAAAAACGCCGGGAGCACTGCATCAGCCACCTTCATAGCTCCCTGTTCGACTTCGGTTTGGGTGTTGGCGGCCTGGAGGTTTGCATTTGCGAGTGTAGGCGTAAGGTACAAAGTCATGTAGGTCCTCCGGGACACCGCCCGCCAAGGTGTCCGCAGGACCCCCGTGTTGCCTACAACAGCACATAAAGTTCCCTTGGCTTATCTAGAATGTTCTTTTACCCCTTGTTGTCTTCGACTGCCGGTACGGACTACGCGTGACCCATAGCCGCGGGGGTGCCTTTCAAGAGATTAGACGACCCAGAGTCAACATGAGCTTCCGTCGCTTGTACCACTAGAGACGTAGACGCCTGTCATTGATCATGTCACAGTTAAGCTGATCAGTAGATAAGGTTGCATAAGGTATGGAAAGTGCCGATCGAGACGCAGGCACAACGCAGACCCAAGCCTTAGGGCCGACTCACCAACGGGGGCTAGACCATTATCTAGAGCCCAATCTCTCACTCCATGTCTCTCCTTTCCGGTGCCCCAGTGCTGCCTGTCTTCCGGCTTCGTCAGGTTAAGCGGCTCCGTCGTACCGTTTGCAGGCGCAAAAGCAGGAACACGTATCTGTGCTTCCCAGTTTTCGGGGGCGGGGCTGGCGGTTTCCATGGCATGATGTCCTTAAGCTCCGACGAGGTGGAGGTGGATGAGTCGCTAGCTGATAATGTAAGGCCCGTAGCGATGAAATGGCACATCTCGGCCCATTTGGGGTTATCCCGGGATGGAGCGTCGGGGTCAGTGAGTGTGATAGTGTATGTAAGATTCGCAGCAGCCGACCCCGTAGCCCCTGACGGGCGGATCACCGAGAAGGTCGGCTGATCTTGGACCTTCTTCGGTTTCAATATATTACCCAAGGAAGCGTAGGCATCGGAGGACCATTCCACGTCCAGGACGAAGGACGGTAGGAATTCGCCGACAACTTTTATGAAATTAATGTCTTAACTAGAAGCGGCTTCGCTACATCCCTCAGGAGGCGGTCAAACCCACCCGTGGGAATAATCTCGGCTTTTACTAACCTGAACTCAGTTAGTGAGATCAAGAAGCGAAACGAGCACAACGGATAAAATATACTCATGCTTCACTTTCTGCAAGTCAGGATGGTGAGGATTCGACTCTCCAAGAGTCAAGACCTTCTGGTCAGTCGATGCTGCAAGGGTTGTCAATGGCATAACAGCCCAAGCGCAGAAGTAAGCCAACCACACGCGGGCCATTATTGTTCAAGATTCTTAACTAGTATTACAAATTTAGTTGAAATCCGGGGCATCTGCGATTTTTCAATAAATCCACAGAGAAGCTGGCACTCCTGTCGCGTGGGTGGATGCTTTATGGAAGCTCCTCTATCTCCACCATGGCGGGTCATGATGTCATCACACCTGTCGGTGGGTTGGCGGCCCGTTAGGGGCTTAGGCTTGGCGCTAGTAACCCCCTTTTCCGGCCCCAGCAATAGGCGGGCCGCTCCCGGGCTTATCCGCTATTTGCTAGGCTATGCGCCGGCAAACGGCTATCTTTTTTTGCCGAAGCTGAAACCGCTCATCGTAATGCTCAGACCCTTCTAGACTATCGTCGGTTACACCTGAGGAAGGCGAGCTCTTCTTCCACGGCATCCTGAACATCTGATAGTTCCGACTAACGTGGAGCAGTGCTTAGGTAGCCACTGATTCGAAAAGTGTAATCGCTAAGGAGATCGTACTTAGGCCTTGAAATGTAGTAGACATACTCAATTTCACAACATCAACGAAAAGGAGTCGCTATGAGCGAAACGTCAAGGATGTTGTGATCTGCTATTCAAATAGGGGAGCGTACACAGGTAATAATTCCAGCATTTCAGTCAAGAGCATAAGCGAGCTCCAGATGTGGCTTCGCAACAATATTGAAGTGCACTCGGTAGTATTCCTGATGGACGAACTACATAAGCAACGCCCAGGACCTTTCTCATAACCACTCCCATCATCTCCTTTGTGTCAGCTGGATCAGATGCCGGGGTCTTTGGCCTGTCTACTCCTACATCATAGGCCATTTCCTTCGGCTTGCGGTGAGTAGAGATAAGTGAGGTGACTAAATGAAAGCCGGTAAGGAATAAACGACCGGCTTCGAAATAAACTATCTCGAGTGTTTTGCTTTCCAAGCTTGCTAGGAACTTTCACCTGTCATGTGTTCATATTTTCTGTTGCCCTGTAGCGTTCAGAGACGGCGATGTGGAAGTTGTGAAACACCGTTTCTCGATGCAACATGGGCTGCACTCATCGATTGTCTGTGTGCTTCCGGAAGCTATGACTTGTGACGAATGCCGAGTACGATGCTAAGTCAACGAGTAGGGTCGCGCTGGTTCTGCGTAAGGGTGAGCGTAGAGGCCATGGCCTTGCCGTATGACCGGTTCGTCTGTGCCCCAAGATACACAGGATAGGGGAAGGCTGCGGCTGGAGAGGCATTGTCCGTGATGCACAATCATGGACTATCATGGGAAGCTGAAGGGAGTATATCTCATGCAGGTTTATGAGAGAACAGAAGAGGCACACATGGTGACTTAAGTGAAGAAGAACATGACTGAACACCAATCCGCCATGGTAATATATTTTGATAAAGAGTCGCGCACATGGTCCAAATTAGTGGAGAAGATGCATTACAACGACGATATTGGAATGGTACATTGAAAGCCTAGGATGCTTCCTCAGCCTTTCGTGGGCTTGCTCAGTGCTATGAGTATCTTCAATAGGGTGTCATGCAGAAAACCACCGAAGTCATCTCAGGGGTCATAAGGAAAACCGCTCTGGGAAATCGTCTAAAAGCATATACTATCGATTTTGAATGCTTTGCCAGAGCCTTCCTCTGCCTGTTATACCCAGGAGCTTTGGGACCTATTCTGAACGTACCAGAGGTAGAGGCCCATCGGTTGATCCAAACACGAAGACAATGGCGAGCTTGAGACATCAGAAAATCGGCTCGGTAGGTTGAGAGGGGGGGAAGGAATCCACTCCGATGCTACCCAACGTAGCACAACACTCAGAACTTTTCTCAGCCTGTGATTCAACCCTGGCCGTATACTGACAAAATTGGTCCTTCATTCGTACTGCGTCTGTATGCTCTAGAGCCAGAACATTAAAAGCGGAAGAACTTCAGTGAAGTATTTTCACACTCCTCCCTATCCTCACAGCACCGGTTTCTGCAGTATGTCGGATCCGGAGGGTTCGTACTGCACTGGCTAAACTGGTGTTCACAAGAATCTACGCCGGGCTCAGCCGTCTTCGCTGGGGAGATCAAGACCAGACTATCACAGTACTGAGTGCAGTTATTCAGGCCATAGTCGTCAAAGTCGAGCTTCAGAACCTCGCTGAAGCCAGCCGGCACCCCGTTGGCTTGGTTATTGCAGAAACGGCCTCGGTCGGCTGTGTCAATGCCAGATAGGTGACATCCCCATGGCGAGGTAGGGGACTCTAAGGAGACCGGATATTCGATGTCAACTACTGGCTTTGGCGGGTTCGAGTTAACGTAGGGGCTGAATTCCGAGCAGAAATCCTCCCTGATACAATTTTCCAGGACAGCAAAGTCAAGTGCCCCAACTAGGTCGGGCACCATATCCTGTGCGTTCTTTTGGCCGAATAGCATCTGCCTGCTAACTTCAGAACTCTTCGCGTAAGCCGCCATGTCTCTGATGACTTGAGCATTCAGCTCCTGGCTGATTCGGTCATCGACGGTCTGTCAGTTTAACAACCACGTTAGCAATGACCTTGAGTCCTGGAGCTGAGACACGTACGTAGACATCAATGTTGTCCGGGTCGACGCCATCACAACCGGCATCTGCAGCAGACCTAAGACGGCCCCTGAGCAGCTCAAGGACCCTGGGATCTCGCAGGTCTACGTATCTCTCGCAGTAAGGGTCATTGCCTTCCACGTCGCCATACCACGTCCCGTTCCACAGGCCTTGGCTAAGCCACTGGTCGAAATCGCAATCCTCGGGCTGGACAGCGCCAAAATTGAAGTAGCAGATCACCGTCTTTTGCCGATCCTGTCATATGTGTTAGCTCCTAGTGTCGATATGCGCCCAGTGAAAACGAAAACTCGAGGAATCGGTTCAGTACTCACATGCAAACGTTCAACAATTTCGGGATTCTTGAAGGCATGCCACAGGTCTATATCCCAGACCTGAGCATCTTCGGGCTCGAGGGGGTCACTGGTGTTTGCAGGGACGAGGAGCGGGTCTTGGATCTCAAATTGCCACTTGACTCCGGTTGGGATGGCCGCTGGAGCCCGAACCACTGCCGGGCTCAGTGCATAGATAAGATTTGCTTGGAATAAGGCAAAGACGGTACGTTGAATCATTATGTAATCGAGAGTCGATCGAAAGCTCTATGATGTGTTTGTTGCGATGTCTGTGCTGAGACACGTTGATAATGGGAGATCTTCTGATCTTATAGTCTCTTAGTTGCCCGTAGCCCATGGACATGGTCTCTTCGGACTTCCTTTACCGACTTTGGGAATGTCGGGCTCGCGACGTAATCGCAATTACACGAAGGATGATACAAAATCCTCCGAGTAGACTCGTGGAGCCGATTGGTAAGTCAGAGGCACTCTACAGCGTCTATAAGTCATTTTTACCAGTACCAACCGGTTTCTGGATATTCTTCTGTAGGCATTCTCTTAAGTAACGTTCACCGAAAATGGCATTGTCACGCGCCGGCCCATGGTTCAAGGCGTTTTGAAAGGGTTGGTAAGCAGCCACACAACTCAAGGCTGTAATTGTCAGACCTAGTAAAGCCAGTCAGCACTAGCGGGAATTACTTCCTATACCCCTGGTACCTTTTTCTCCCAGCTCCACCTGTATTTACGTGTATAAAAGGAGGGTTCGCTACCTTCACTTTCTGGCTAGGACCTTCTAGTGTCCCCCACCCACTTCCTGAATTTACCCACTTCCTGAATCGGTCCACAACACCGAATACGAGGGTATCACCAACAACACTCTTTAATATCTCAACGAAAACGGTGTATTTTTGCTTTATTCTAATTGCCACTGAAATAGCATGTTTTCTATTGGTATCCGATTAATTTCCATAGCTCCCTCCAGGAAGTCCTTTACGTGCTGTTGCTCGTACCGTTTAGCGGAAGCCTTAGCAGTTTCCCTAGCTTCTATGATTTGTTCAATTTCGGGGAATATATTGTTAGGGTCCCTAGTTACTGTAGTACGCCCTTGAGGCTTTAGGACTTTTAGTTGCTTTTTTAAATCCTTATTATTATGACGTAGGAAAGCGATTTTAACGGACTTAAGGTTAAGGGCTTTGGAGGTTTTCTTGAATAGGGTGCGAATATTGCGAGGGATAGTGTTATGGCCTAACGGTCTTGGCCCTTTACGAACGGTTGGGCTCTTAGGGAAAGCCAGCCCCGACCTACGCCAAGAGGTTACGTAACCGGCTCAATGGGTTTAAACGTTATTATTAGCTTAAGAACGTTAAGCTAATCGAACCATAAAAGGCTTAAAAGGGCTTAAGAGAAATTAACTAACTAAATACATTTAAGTTAATCAAAAATATTTTAAGCCAGAATAAGATATATACGCTTATTATTTCCATAATTTAAATAATGCCAGCGTATAACATAATATCGTTACCTAAAGTACCTTTAATATTACAAAGCGTAATACGATTATTATATATATTATTTAGATTTTTACGATATTTTTATTAATATAAACCCATACGATTATGATTTAACAATTAATTAAACTTTTTAACTGTTATACGTTATAAGTTTTTATTTAGTAATATCGTTAAATTTTGAATAATATCGATTAATATTATATTTATTAATGTGACGAGCTAGGGGGTTTAACCAACTATTAAATCTTAGTCATACGAGTTTATGTTGGTAGAAATATCGTGGAAATCTGAGCAATAGATATAGTAATCGTATTATGTCTCGTAATACCAAGAGTGTCTTAGGTAACGATATTATATTACAAGTTAAAGCTATTTAAATTATAGAAATAATAAGCGTATATATTTTGATTTTTTTTAATACTGTTTATCTTTATTTAGCAAAACCTTATTAAGCGGTTACTTAATATTTTTTAGTTATGCTTAGTTGTACTTAATCGTGCTTAGTTGTACTTAATCGTGCTTAGTTATAACCCGCTAACTACTGATTACGTAACCTTGGATTAACGTAATTTCGTGATCTTAGCTGGACCGTTTTCGCAAGCTCAGCTGGTTTGGATCGTAATATGATTTCCCTTTTCTCTAAATCTTGTTTTTAAGATTTTTCTTTTTTTTGGTAAGCTTTTTTTCTTAAGATGTTAACTCGTATTACTAAAAATCGTCGTCAGGTTTTTTGGTTTACCGCGTAACGTCATAATCTGCTTTTTATTTTTAACGATTTTAGTTTTGAAGTTATGCCATATTTTTTGTGCTTTTTTAAAGGTTGGAAATGCGAAATGGTAAAGAATGTTTTTAAATACAAAGCGTGCGTTAAACGTAATTATCCTTATGATAATAATAACGTTCTCTTATCCTCCTTAAAGAATATTCATATCGAAAATTAACGTTTAGAACGCGAAAAGATATTTACAAAAAGCATTTTTTGAAATTGTAAAAACGTTGTCAGTAAAAAATAAACGAGGCTATTACGTAATTAATTCGTTTTCGAAAATAAAAAGCGTTTTTTCGTTTAAAAGAAATTAAAATGGTACAGTAAGAACTGTAATCGCTGGAAGAGCTAAAGAAATAAAAGCGCTAGAAACAAAAACAATTAAAGGCCGCCGTTATAGCTGCCATATTAACAAGGGCCGCGGCCGATTAGCCCGATATCCCGGTTATTAATTAGTTAACTGTGGACTGGGATACGCTCGTCGTTATTGATAAAAGTTTTTTAATAGACGTTGGGCGCCAATAAGGTTCTTAGCGAGTTTCTAGATATTCTCGGAGTCCGTGTGCTTTTTCTATTTAATTAGGTACTAAGTAAGTCCGTTTTGTTTTCGTATGTTTAAAATTTTTTTATTTTGTATATTTATTCGTTTTTTATTTTTATATCGTTTTATATTATATGCACTTTAATTATATTTGTTGTTAACTTAAGTAAAAAAAACGTAAAAAATTGGATGATATTTACCTTTTGGTGGAAATTTTAATTGATAATTATTTTCTGAAACTTTTTAATAATTTTATATGGACCGATATATTTGAAATCGAATTTTTTTGTTACGTCGTTTTGTTTGAATGTTTTTAATAACGAAAAAAATTGTTTCTCCTTTTTCGAAAATTAATCTTTTTAACTTTTTCTAGTTATAATACTTATTTATTTAACCACGTATGAATTTTAATTCTGGTTTTATTTTCTGGTAAAGCTATTATAATTATTTTAATATAAGCATTGTTTGATACTAATTAAACCGTTATTACGTACATTTTTGTAAATTTTTAAAATAAAAATCAAATTTATATTTGCTGATATTATTGTGAGAATACAGCCCCTATAAGGATAAGGCTGATAGCCGACCAGCCACCGATCAGCCACCGACGTATTTACTAGTATAAATCCATCATCTGGCAGCTAATAAGAAACGCCAGATGGAAATAACTTAATATACTTATTTTTTGGAATTTGCTTTACGACTGGTCGGAGATTATTTTATCCAGCTTATAATTATCTATTATTTTATAATGTTTTTATTTATTATGAAAAATAACGTAATAATTACCAAAAATAAAGCTTGCCGACTGTAAAACGAATCTAAGTTATTAATTAAAAAAACCGCCGATCGGAACCCAACCGACGAACGATCAATTACGATACGGAAATAGGCGAAAAAGTTTATAACGGAACCTTAACAAGTAAAGGATTATAGTTTCCGGAATTTCGAATTACCTTATATATATAATAAGAATACGTCCCGATAACCGTAAATTAAACGGTCGGAAAATAAACGTAATATAACAAACGTATCCCGGAATTTAAAATTAAAAAAATTAAGCTTTTTAATAATAACTAGATTTTGAAAATTATTCGTTAGTAAAACGAATAATATTCGAAATTATTCCGATAATTAGCTAAATAATAAGTAATAGTATAAATTAAAAAAGTAAAGTTTTATAAGTTAATTACGATATCGTTATAAAAGCTTAAAAATATAAACAAATACTGCATTATAATTGTTTAAAGTTTTTCAAACGCGTATCGATCAAAGAAAAAAAGATTAAATAAAAGTTATTACGAAAGCTTACGCCGAAAAGCCAAAGTAAAATACCTTTATTTATATTTAATGGGCTATAGGCTATTTAAATATTTTTATTATATACGTTTAACGATTATACCGCGTTATGCTTAATTATTTTAATTACGAAAAAAAAATTAAAAATAAAAAATTTATAAATTTTTATTTGGAAAAGTTATATAAATTTTAATTTTTTCGATAAGGAATATAAGGAATAATTTATGAAATTACGATAACAATCCGATTAATTATTATTGGATTTTTATATTAAATAAAAGTTTCTAATTTATAAAGTTTATAAACGTTTTTAGTTCGGAAAACGATCGAAGTAATAAATATTTTATTTTTAATTATTTTTATGAATTAATACTAAAGTTACAAAATATTTTGATACGAAAAAACGTTAAATTAAAACAAATTAATAATGTAATAAATAAGGTAAAATATTATTAAGACGTTTAAAAAACGAAAAAAAACCGATTATTTTCCGCTAAAAGTATTAATAAAACTAAATAATTTTATTTTAACGCTTTCGAAAAAAAATTCTTAGAATAAATTAGAAGCGCCGTATAAGAATAATAGGGATTGCAGGTATTTTTATATTCGGAAAGCAGATAATCGCCGATTTAATTCTGATTAAAATAAATCCGTACGATTTAATACCTTTAATTTTTATGAAGGCTTATTTAAGTGTTATAATTATAAGAAATTAAATTATAAAAACGTAAATTATAAATTAAAAAAGGATACCAAAATTATATTGTTCCGGTTATATATAAATAAATTTCCGAAAACCGTATAAAATGTTATAATATATAACAATAAATTAAATTAATTCTTAATCGTAAATACAAAAAAAGCCGGAATAAATATGTATATTTAATTTATTTCGGCTAATATTTACAAATCGGTCGGAATAAAATCGCCCTTTAAAAAAGGGTATTTATTAAAAAAATATAAAGAATATGGCGGTACAAATAAATATAAATATCGGAATATAAATAAATATTATAAGCAAAAAATTAACGAAAAAACTTAACTTTTAATTAATTTCCGTAAATATTCCGGACTTTATCGGCGTTAACAGCGCGTATATGAAGTATTATAGGATTAACGAAATTTTTATTAACATAATAAATAATAACGAAAACGAACAAAAATTTAAACAAATTTATTTTGTAATATACTGTAATCGAAAAACGCCCGATTTCTTATTATTTAAACCCGGAATAAGTAAATTAAAAATCTTATTAAATATAATTATATATTAATAATTATACGAATTATTATAAAAGATCGATAAATAAGAAATCGTAAATATAATGTTTTTCGATAAGTAAATTTATACCGTTAATTTAATAAGTTTAACCGAAAAATTAAATATCCCGAAATTTGGGAAATAATAAAAGTAAGGGTTAATTAATTTTCTTATATACTTAAAGAATTTCCGGCAAATATATTCCTAAAAAAAACGAAAAAATATTTCAATTATTAAGGGCAAAATATATAATAAATTTGATCCTAGAAAAAACGCCTTTATTCGGCCTAATTTACCTTATTTCGGAAGCTTAAAAAAGATATTCGAAAAATACATCCGAAAAAACCTAGAGGTAGGCCGGATACGTTATTCGAAAACGGACGTAAAGGTACTAATATTATTTGTACTTAAGAAAAACGGCAGTTTTTAATTATACGTTAATTATCAAGAGCTAAATCGGGTAACGATAAAAAACCGATATTTTTTTATTTTTAATCTTAGAAATAATAAATCGTTTAAAATTAATTAAGGTATTTTCGAAAATTAATTTTAAAAATATTTATTATTATATTAAAATCAAAAAAAGCGATTAATAAAAAGTTGCTTTCCGAACGTAATATATGTAATTTGAATATACGGTTATATTATTTGGCCTTATTAACGCGTTAATTACGTTTTAAATTTATATATATAAAATATTAATTGAATTAATTAATTATATATATATAATATATTTAAATAATATAATTACTTTTTCGAATAACGAAAAAAAGGATACAAAATATTTTTAATTAATTTACGAACGGCTGTTATAATATTAATTATTTATTAAAACGTCTAAATGCGAATTTCTTTTTAAAAAAATAAAGTTTTTAAGATTTATAATTATTACTAACGATTTAGAGATAAACCGCTAACGGGTTAATATTATCGAAATATAGTTAAAATGAAAATTAATTTATAATATTTAAATATTTTTAAGATTTACGAATTTTTATGAGATTTTTATTATTTATTATTTGCGTATTACCGAATTTATTATTAAGTTTTTAAAAAGGGCGTAAAATAAAAAAATAACAGAATTTTCATAACTCGAAAAAATTAAAAAAATGTTCCGAAACTTAAAAAATATTTTTCAGTCGGTAATTATTTTCCGATATTAAAATAATGCTAAAAATATTAAGGTTAAAATAAACGTTTTGATAAAAGTTATATTAAGAATATTTTAATAAAAATACGGAAAATATTAGCGTTTAATTATATATTAATTACGAAAATTAAATTTAATCGAAAAACGATAAGTTATAAGGTAATAAAAATTATTAGCGATTATAAAAAACCTAAAATATTGGCGGTAATACCTTAAGGATACGGAAAACTTTTTCTAATATTTACCGATTATATAGTGTTGAAAAATATAATAAAGGCGCCGGCGCGTAACTTTACGAAAAGGTTGACTTAATGGGTTTATTATCTTATATAATTTGATTTTAAGATTGAATATTAATCGAACGTGTTAACTTGGCGGATGGATTATTTAAATGCCCGGATTATATATTCAGGGAAATTATATATAAAAACGTAATCTTTACGTTATTTAAGAAATTCGGATTTATAAATAATATACCGGAAAACGTACGAAAAACGGTTGTAAATATATAATACGATTTAAAATATTATAAAGAGGCAAAAGACTTTATAAAAATAACGTAAAATTCGTTCGTTATACAATTCTTAGATAGATTTTAAGTAATAAAAATTTAAATAATTATTATTTGCGTAAAAAACGCAGAAAACTTTTATTATATAATTATAAAAAGTTTTTGAAAAAAAATAAAGAATTATATATTTGTCGAACTTATCGTTTATAAATAATAATATAATTAACGGTTAAATAACGGTAATTACAAATTATAACCGTATTATAATTGAATTTTAAAAAGTTTAAAAAGAATAAAATTAATATTAAGGTTATTATTCATAATTAATATATTTTACGTTCTTTAGCAAAAAGGTTATTTAAAAATAAAATGGTATTTTGGCCGAAAATTTCCCGATAATTTTACAATTAAGTTCGAAAGCTATAAATTAAGAATTTAAATATTATAAAATTAATACGGATAATTAAGCTTTAAGCCGGAATAAAAAGAGGATATTTTTTAAATTTAAATAAGGTTTCATATTATCGAAATAAATTTATAATCCTATTATAAGGCGTTTTATAAAAATAATTAATTAATTAGTATTATAATAATTTAAGAGCGAACTATATAAGATATATCCGTATATTAAAATTAATAACCAAAAACTTTTATTAGGAAAATATGATAAACGATTGTTACGACCTGACAAGCCACGGCCTCCAGGAACGGTCGCAACGAAGAGGGCTAAGAAAACCATGTGGATCAGGTTACGTGATGGATCACCAACTCACTAGTGGTAAGCCAGTGAGCCGGATTACCAACTTACTGGTGGTAATCCAGCTAAAGAAAAAAAATATATACGCTTATTAATTCCATAGCTTAAATAGCTTTAGTTTGCAATACCTGTTAATATTAATCGTTTGCAATAAATTATTTCCGGTATTAAAAGATATAATATAATTATTATATTTATTACTTAGATTTTTATAATATTTTTATTAATATAAAAACTTATCGACTTAAGGTTTAATAATTAGTTAAACTGTTTAGCCGTTATACGTTACAAGTTTTTGTTTAATAATACCGTTAGATTTTAAATAATACTTAATATTGTTAAAATATTAATTAATATTTAGAAAACTCTTATTTAGCAGCTTTAGGTTCGAATTCGGAAGCTGAAGAAAAAAGTTTGATAACTTAGAGCTACGTTATTTATCTAACTTTTTTTCGCTCGTATAAAATCAAAAAAACCAGAACCTTACGATAAAAAAAGTAACACTTAAACTTTTTTAATTTAGGTACGAATTTATTTTTACTTTTTAAATCTTAGCGACCTAGCGAATATGGTCTTAATAATAAAAATATGCCTAATAGGAAATGCGGTTAATTAATTTAAGCTTATTATAAGAAATTTTTTAGAAATAAGAAAAGCAAATAGGAAAAACTTTATTAACGAAATCTTTTTAACTTACATTAATTTCGAAAATAAAATACGCGATAATTTTAACAATCTGAATAAAAAACGATTAACGGCTTAATAATTCTTATAATTCCGATAAAAATAATTTGTATCCAAATATGCCGTAATCTTTAAAAGTTTTGCGGCTAAGGCCGGATAGGAAAATAATAAAACTAAAGCCTTTATCGACATATTTTATAAAAAGTTAAAGGATAATATAAAGGATAAGATTATTCGAATCGAACGATTAATTATTTTGGATCGGTATATTACAAAAGTAATTAAGATTAATAATCGACAGTTTGAAAGATAATAAGAGAAAAAAAGATAATATATTTTACGTTCGAGATATAATAAATCCAATTAAAGGAAGAAACGAAACGCACCTTTTATTTTTTACGGAACGGTGCCAGGACTTATGGAATTCGGCGTTACCCATAAATAAAATTAAAGCCAGATTAAATGTTTTAACTATGGCAAAATGGGATATAAAGTTTACAAATGTAAAAAATCTAAAAAGTTACGATAAGATAATTAAACCCCTATACTAGAGAGACAACTTAGAAACAATTAAGAAAATAACAACAAAGCTATTAACATGATTTAAGCCAAATATATATCAGGTTTACGATAAAAGATTTAACCGAGATTATCATAATAAGAAATTCGATAAAAAATACGAAAAGCCAGAAAGCTAGCTTAGTAGGTATTGCGAATATAGCAAAAAATATTATAAGGATAGCTATACGAACACCGGGATTAAATAAAAGAATTTTGCCCCGGAATACCCGATCGATATGGCAGAATGTATGCCATATATTGTCGACGACGAAAATATCCCAATTACGAAAAATAGAAATAATATATCTACGTACGAATTACCCGTATATATTACGAAAAATTCGATTTTCTAAACCGTACTGGGTATAATAAAAATAATAAGTAATAATATCGATAGCTTCGAACTATAGCTCCAAAAAACGTCCAGCAGTTAGCCGAAATAAAGAGCTGGCCCGAAAAAAAGCAATATCCGCAAGAAAACCCTTTTTGTTATTATAGATAATGTAATTACCAAACGGAAAAGGAATTGGTTCAGCGTATAGTGGAAAAACATTATCAAAAAATTATTACGGACTTTTATTTCCAATTGGCATTTATTATAAATTCCTAGGCAAGAAAAGTTATTAAAAAAGAAATACGTTAATTTATAAAAGATTTCTAAAACGATAATCGAAATAACACATAATAAGATATAGTTGTAAATATAAAAAACTAATTTATTCGATAAAAGAAATTACAGCAAAACCAGAAATAACTAATATAACTTAAAGAAATAATATGCCGGCAATAACGATAAATATAGCAGCTTAACGCGTTAAACGAAAAAACATAAGTAAAGCTTAACAAATTCGAATAAAAATTAAAAGAAAAAGATTACCTATAAAAAAGCCGTAAAATAACGAAACCTAGAGAAATTAAAAGGAACTCCTAAAAAAGGCTTTAAACGTAACGATAAAAGATATTAACGACTTTATTACCTTAGAAATACGAATTGGAACGTATTGGTATACCGTAATGGTGGATTACGGAACTTTAAGCGGAAATTATATTATACCGGATATGATTAATAAGTTCAAACTGTTATAAAAATATAAGTTAAAACCTTATATAGTAACAAATGTTAAAAGTTAAAAATTCGTTTATAATAACGAAAAAATCATACGCGAAATTAATTACTTCGAGATTTTTATTTAAAAATGATATTAAACGGTTAATTTCGATATCGTTTTATTCGAGAATTACGATATGATCTTAGGATTATTATGGATACGTTAATACGAAATCTTAATTAATAATAAGATTAGCCAGGTAAAATTCGCCTTATATCTTATTAGCAAATAAGAAAAAAAATTAAAATCTTAATATTCGATCGATAATAACAACGAATATAAGTATAAAAATATAACAAATATTTTATTACCTAAAGAAATAAAATATAAGAAAAAAAAATATTAAAGAAAAATACGACGTATCGTTATTATTATTAAAACGAAATTAAAGTAATTAAATAACAATTTGGAATAATAGGAATAATAACTTAAGAAATTAGAAAATTTAATTAATATATTACCATAATATTATAAATATAAGCAATTTTTCAAAAAGGAGTTCGATATGAAATTATCGGAATATAGCGAATAGGACCATAAAATAATCTTTAAAAAAGGATTTTCGACAAAGTTTTACCTTATTTATAATTTTAACGGAAACGAATTACGTATTTTAGAAAATATCTGGAAAATCGGCTATAAAAAGGATAAATTCGACCTTCGAAATTACCAATATGATATCCGATATTTTTCGTACTTAAGAAAAATAAGAAATTACGACTTGTAATTAATTATCGATAATTAAACAACGTTATTATTAAAAATCGAATATTATTATCTCTAATTACGGAAATAAAAAACCGATTTTACGGAACTAAATAATTTATAGTATTTGATTTTAAAGATAAATATAACCTTATTAGAATTAAAAAAAATTACGAATAAAAAATAACTTTTAAAACGAAATATAGATTATTTAAATATTTAATTACATTAATAGGATTTACGAACGTACTAATAACGTTTTAACGAATAATAAATTATGTATTATGAAAATATCTCGATATTTTCGTTATATGCTATCTCGACGACATTTTTATTTTTTCGGAAATAAAAAAAATATATGCAGGATACGTTTATAAAATTTTTTAAACTTTACAAAATATAAAGTTATTCGTTAATGCGGAAAAAAGTTAATTCCATATATAGGAAATGGAATATCTGGGACATATTATTACCCCAGGATATATTAGAATAAATTCTAAGAAAATCGTTATAATCATAAAATGGCAGACGCTAATAACAGTTAAGGAAATATAAGTATTCCTTAGATTCGCTAATTATTACAGGAAATTTATTCGAAATTTCAGCAAAATAATTATACCCTTAATAAATTTTACGAAAAAAAAGAATTCAAATGGACGCCAAATACGGAAAAGGCATTTTAGGATATCAAAAATATTATTACTAATAAGTTAATATTAATTATATATGGTTTAAAGCGTTCCGTTAAACTAAAAACCGATATTTCGGATTACGCGTTAAATGTAATAATCGGATAACGAAATAATTAAGGCAAATTATACTTTATTATATTTTTTTCGTATAAGTTAAAAGGAACCGAATTTAATTACGGCATTTCGGGAGTTTAGGCATTTCTTAAAGGAAAACTTGTACTAAATTAAGGTTTATATAAATCATTAAAATTTTACCCGATTTATTACGACCGGGGAACTTATAAAATAATAATTAAAATACGTAAAAAAAATTAACGAACTTTAATTTTATTATTATCCACAAAAAAATGTAGAAAATAGTAAAGTAAATGCCCTAAATAAACGACCAAACTTCGAAAAAAATTAGTTAAAGTTAGCTATATAATTTTTAATATTATTATAAAAAATATTTACGCTTATAACAGATTCTGACAATTCGAGCAATACCTAGTAATATATACTAGAAAATTCAGTAATATAATAGCAATTTTCCAAAAAACCAAAAAATAAATAAGATACAAATTCTAAAGGAATATCAGAAAAATCTGGTACGAAAAATATACGAATATTAATTATACGGATATCCAAAGATCTATAAAACCTTAAAGCGATTTTAACGTATATACTTTTTTCCTAGAATGAAATTAACGGTATAAAAAATTATATAGTAATACGATATTTGCGTTAAAGCAAAGGTTCGACGATATAAGCCATACGAAAAACTATAGTTATTATTAGTTACAAAACAACTATAGTATTTAATTATATTCGATTTTATTATTAAACTTTTTATATCAAAAAATCCAATTATAAAAATATATTATAATAGTATTTTCGTAATCGTCGACCGATTTACGAAATTTTTTTTTATTATATTATAAGAATATAAACGCCGAATAATTGGCATATATTTCTTTTTAGATATATTTTTAGCATATACGGATTATTAATAAAAAATTATATTAGATAAAAAGTTAACGTTTGCATTTAAGTTTTAGCAAGGCCTTATGGCATAAATCGGCTTAAATTATAAATTATTTAATATATTTAAACCATAGATAAATAAATTAATAAAATAAACGAATTAAACCTTAAAAACTTATTTACGATATTATATTAATTATGAACAAAATAATTAAGTTAAAAAATTGCTAATTGTATAATTAATTTATAATACCAATTATTAAAAAAATATTAGGATAATACTTATAAACGTAAATTTTAATTTTTTTTTAAAAAATTTACAAAAAAGTACGCGACGATAATCCATTTAATATTAAAATAATCCTTACGTTAGAATAATTACGATAATTGTATTAAAAAATAAAGATAAAATTAAAATTCGTATAAAACTAAATAAATAAATATTATAATTAGAAAAGGTTAAAGGAATTAATTTTCGAAAAAGGAAAAATAGTTTTTTTTTGTTACAAAAAATATTTAAATAAAACGACTTAATAAAAAACTTGATTTTAAGTATATCGGCCTATATAAAATTGCCAAGAAAATCTTAAAAAATAATTACTAATTAGAACTTTTACCAAAAGTTAAACTTTATTTAATTTTTCATATTTCCTTATTTAAATTAATAACAGATATAATTAAAGTGTATACGGCATAAGACGACGTAAAAATAAAAGATAAATAAGTATATAAAGTGGAAAAAATATTTAACATACGAAAACAAAACAAATTTACCTAGTATCTGATTAAATGAAAAAAATACCCAAATTCCGAAAACACCTGGGAACCCGTTAAGAATTTTATTAGCGCCTAGCGCCTATTAAAGAATTTTTACCAGTAACGGCGGAACCACCCGAAATAATAACATTTTAATCCACGAGATTTACGGAGGAAAACCTTTAGTTTACCGTATTTTAATTAATAACGTTTACCTTTTTTAAGGCTTGAACCTCGATTACGGATTCCGATTCCAACTGCGCAAAGTTGTTAAAATTATTTAAGGATTAAAGGATACGATTAATAAATTTCGTACCTTAAAACTGATAGTATTAACGTTAACGACGTATACGAAAGAAATGCGCAAAAACTTCGGATAAAGATTTTTCGGCCGCTAGCTTTTTTCTTTTAATTTTTTCGATTTTATAATATGGCGATTAATTATGGAAATAAGGATTTCTATCCCGTTATACGAACGACCTCGACGGACACATTCTTTATAACGAAAAACTCCATTTATTATTTGGCAATTAAGCTGCCGAACAAAACAGAAAAAATAAGATATCGCGTTAAAACCTTCGAATTTAATTAAATTAGCCAAAATAAGTCGTTATTCGAATTTGCGAAAACGACGTTTGAATATACCGGAAAATATATTAAAGGTATATGGAAAAAACTTACCAGGAAAAAAGAAATCTTAAGGACAAAATTTTGGGAAAAGGGAAATCGTATTACGATTTAACAAGTTACGGCCTCCAGGAACGGTTGCAACGAAAAGGGCCAAGAAAACCATATAAATCAGGTTACGTAATGGATTACCAACTTACTGGTGGTAATCCAGCTAAAGAAGAAGGATATATACGCTTATTAATTCCATAGCCTAAATAGCTTTAGCTTGCAATACTCATCAATACTAATCGTTTGCAATAAGACATTTCCGGTATTAAAAAACGTAACACGATTATTATATCCATTGCTCAGATTCCCACAATACTCCTGCCAACATAAAAACCCATCGACTTAAGGTTTAATAATTGGTTAAACCGCCTAGCCGTCATAACGATATTCGAAAATATATTAAATAATGTCCGAATTATTAAGATATAATAAAATTACGCTATAAACCATATAGATAATTATAGTTTTTATTATTACTTAAATAATTTTTTTAAAAAGTTTTACTAAATTTTATTACGAGGTTTCTTAAAAATTTAATTTTAAATAAATTAAAATATAACATAATTCTAGTAATCGTTGACCGTTCTACGAAATTAAAATTATTTATTTTTACGGTTAAAACCTTAATTATAATTAAATTAGCTTAATTATTTTATAATGAAGTTAAATGCAAATTTGATATATTAGCCGAAATTATTAACGAAAAAAATACATTATTAATAAATTAATTTTAGGCGGAATTTTATAAAAAACGAAAAATAAAATGGTAAATGTCGACTGTTTATTATGCGTAAACTAATAAAGAAACGGAATATATATATTAAATTTTAAAATATTATTTCCGTAATTATATTAATAAGTATTAAAATAATTAAATAAGGTTATTACGAAATACGGAATTCGCATATAGTAATATATAAAATATATTTCCCGGCTTTTTTTGTTCGAAATTTTATATAAGTATTATTTAAAAATAATAAAATATTTTATATAAAATTTAAAAGATAAATAGAAGAAATTAAAAAGCGTTTTAAAAATTGGCGGTTATTTATTAAGTAATATATAAATATTAAAAAAAATAACGGCAGCCCAAAAATATTATAATTAATATTATATATTTATGAAAGTTTAATTAAGACAATAAATAAATTGATCGATTAAAAATTTTAAATTCAAAAATAAAAAATTTATATTTATTTATATCCGAATAACGATTAAAAAACGAATAAGCTTTTAAACGTACAAAATAATTTGTTTTATTAAATATTAATAGATATATAATGTATTTTTAATATTTTTATTAAAACCGTAATATAATCGAAAACCGGGCGATATCCAGATAACGTCACCGGACTTAATAGAGGAATAAAAAAAATAAATGGTAAAAGATATTATCCGTTATCGAAATAACCGAAAGTAACGTAAATATCTAATTAAATAAAAAAGCTGGCCCGCCAAATACAATACGTAAAAACCTCGAAAATACTTCGAATATACGCTTAAAATATTATAACGTTATAAGAAAAAAAATTAAATACGTATATAAGAAATAAAATAACCTAAAAACCGTAAAATAATAATAACTCGATCGGAAATTAATTGCTTAATAATTATAAAAATTATAAAAAATAATTTCAAGTAAAATTAAAATATTAATATAAAAATACTATTTAATTATATAATTACTTTTAAGTTTTTGGCAAATAATTATTTTGTTATATATTAATCGGAAATTTATAGGCGATAGAAAAAAATTAAATTTTTATTTTAAAAATAAGATTTCGTATTTAATTATTAAATTTCACGTTAATTAGCCCTTAATAGGAATATTAAGAAAGTTAATATAGAAATATTAAAAAATAATTCGAAAATATAAAATAGCAAAAAGCCAATATATTTATTAAATTTGCTAAGCGTAAAATCCGAAAGAAAATTAGAAATATTCTATTTTTTACAAAAAATAAGGCTTAAATAATCGAAATATAATTTATCATTGGTCGAAAATAAGGCGCCGTCCTTAAAGCGTTTAATATATTTAAGTTTAGTTATACTTTTGCTTGGTAAAGCCGTTTTTTAAATTACGGTTATTAATAAGTATTAAAATTTCGTTAAGGCGTCGAAAAACGGGCGGAAAATATTCGTAAGCAAGACATGTAACAATATAACGGCTTTCGAAAATTATTTTTTTATAAAAGTATTTTAAAATTGCGTTTAATTAAAAATTAATTGCGAAATAATAAAAAAACCGTAATATTTATAAAAAGAATTTAAATTTATAAATCCATAAAACGGCGTTAAAATTAAACCTTTGTAATTATAACGGACGATCGGAGGTTAATTTCTGTTATATTAAGGAAACGATATTCCTTAATAATAACCGTATTAAGGGCGAATTCGGCTTTGCGAAGGATGTCGAGCCGACGACCGACCGTAATTACGTTAAAACGTTTATACTGGGTATTCGTAATACGAGTTTTTTCGAATTCGTCGATTAACTTTTAATTATTGGTACCGAATTAAAAAATCGTTTAGGCGGTATTTATAAAAATAATCGGAATTTAAACGGAAATTAAATAATAATATTAATAATATTAAGAATAATTATATATTATACGAAATATTTTATAATAATAATTAATTACGACGTAATTTAAGGCGTCCGAAATTTAAATATAAATCGTACGATAATCGAAATAACGTTATATTACGTAAATATAATACGGCTTATTGTTACCCGTAATACAATTAATATTTATTTTACTATCGGCGTCGAAAAAATAACGTTCGAAAAAATTCTAATTTTTTTTAATATTAAAGTACCATTTCTTTTGGAATTCCTTACAAGAAAAAAATATGGCGAACGGAGATAATACGCAAAATAATCGGAAAAAGCGAAATAAAAATAAAAAAAGACGGGAAACCGAACGAAATACGTACGTAAAAAGAATAAAAATATAAACGCGAAAGAGAAAAAGAAAAAAAGATAAATAAGATAAGGTTAAAAACGAATTGTAATAAGAAATTAGGCGGAACATAATTAATTACGCGATATAGTATATATTAATTATTATGATAATTACTTATAATATAATATAACGATAAATTATCGGAAAATATACGCAATTAAATTGTCAAAATCCGTTAAATCAAATTAATAATAATATTATTAGGGATTAATAGCTTAAAAAAGGAATAATTATAAAAATATAGCTCTTATAAGGATAAGACTAGTAGCCGACTAACTACCAATTAATTACCGATCTATTTACTAATATAAATTTACCATCTGGCAGCTAGTAAAAAACGCTAGATAGAAATAACTTAATACATTTACTTTTTGGAATCTGCTTTACGACTGGTCGGAGATCACCTTACCCAGTTCATAGCTATCCATTATCTTATAATTATTTTAACGTTTTCGTAACAATTAATAGTATAAATTAATTATGCGAATAATAATTTTTTAACTTAATTATTTTAATCGTAATTAATATAATATCGTAAATAAATTTTTAAAATTTAATTTACTTATTCCGTTTATGTATTTGTTTAAGGTTCAAATATGTTAAAAAATTTGTAATTTATGCCGATTTATGCTATAAGACTTTGTCAAAATTTAAATGCAAATATCGATTCTTTGTTTAAAATAATTTTTATTGGTAATTCGTATATGTTAAAAATATATTTAAAGAAAATATATGCTATTTGTTCGGCGTTTGTATTTTCGTAATATAGTAAAAAGTAGGAAATTTCGTGAATCGGTCGACGATTACGAAAATGCTGTCGTAATGTATTCTCGTAATTAGATTTTTTTGATATAGGAAATTTGGTAATAAAGTTAAATATGATTAAATATTATAATCGCTTTACGACTAGTAATGGCTATAATTCTCCGTATAGTTTCTATCGTCGAATCTTTGTTTTAATATAAACATTATATTGATGTATATCTTTTTATATCTTTAATTTTATTTTAGAAAAGGAATATATGCGTTAAAGCCGTTTTAGGGTTTTATAAATCTCTAGATATCCGTATAATTGATGTTCGTATATTTTTCGTATTAGATTTTTTTAATATTGTTTTAAAATTTGTATTTTGTCCGTTTTTTAGTTTTTTGAAAGATTGTCGTTATATTGCTGGACTTTCTAGTACATATCGTAAGATATTGCCCGAATTGTCGTAATTTATCGTAAGCGTAAATATTCTTTTATAGTAATATCGAAAATTGTATAATTAATTTTGACCAATTTCTTTTCAAGGTTTGGCCGTTTGTTTAAAGTATTTATTTTGTTATTTTCTAAGCCTTTTCTATACATAATAACGAAATCGAAATTCGCTAATTTTTTAGCGTATCGAAATTATTTTTCTATAAGTTTTTTAGTCGTAATAAATCGGGTAAGATTTTGATAATCCGTATAAATTTTAATCTAATATAAGCTTCTTTTTAAAAAGTGCCTAAATTCGCAAAATGTTATAATAATGGGCATAAATTCCTTATTTGGAATACCGTAATTAAGTTCGGTTCTTTTTTATTTATAAAAAAAGAATACAATAAGATGTAATTTGCTTTAATTATATTGCTATCCGATTACTGCGTTTAACGTATAATCCGAAATATTGGTTTTTAATTTAACGGAACGGTTTAAATTGTATATAATTAATATTAGTTTGTTAGTAATCGTATCTTTAATATCCTGAAATACGTTTTTCGTATTTAATGTTTATTTAAATTTTTTTCGTAAAGTTTGTTAAAGATATAATTATTTTGCTAAAATTTCGAATAAATTTCCTATAATAACTGGCGAATCCAAGAAATACTTGTAGTTTTTTAACTGTTGTTAACATTTGCCATTTTATAACTGCAGCGATTTTTTTAAGGTTTATCCTAATATGTTTTAGAATAATAATATATTCCAGATATTCTATTTTCTATACGTAAAACTGGTTTTTTTCTGTATTAATAAACAACTTTACGTTTTATAAAGCTTGAAAAATTTTATAAACGTATCTTACGTATGCTTTTTCCGTTTTTAAAAAGATAAAAATGTCGTCGAGATAGCATACGACGAAAATATCGAGGTATTTTCGTAATATATAATTTACTATCTGTTAAAAAGTTATTAATACGTTCGTAAATCCCATTAATATAACCAAATACTTAAATAATCCGTATTTAGTTTTGAAAGCTATTTTTTATTCGTATTTTCTTAATCTTAATAAGATTATATACATTTTTAAGATCGAAAGTTATAAATTATTTAGTTCCGTAAATTCGGTTTTTTATTTCCGTAATTAAGGGTAACGATATTCGATCTTTAATCGTAATATCGTTTAATTATCGATAATTAATTACAAATTGTAATTTTCTATTTTTTTTTGTACGAAAAATATCGAGTAACTTACTGGTAACTTCGAAAATTAAATCCATCTTTTTTGTAACTGATTTTCTAGATATTTTCTAAGAATACGTAATTCGTTTCCGCTAAGGTTATAAATAGGGTAAAACTTCGTCGAGGATTTTTTTAAGGATTATTTTATGATTTTATTTGGTATTTTCTAGTAATTTCGTATCGAATTCCTTTTTAAAGAGTTATTTATATCTGTAATACTATAGTAATATATTAATTAGATTTTTAATTCCTAAGGCTTTTGTTTTTATTATTTTAAATCGTTATTTAATTACTTTAATTTCGCTTTAATAATAATAATAATACGTCGTATTTTTTAATGCTTATTTTCTTTTTTATATTTTATCTTTTTAGGTGGTAAAATTTCTGTCCTATTTTTATACCTGCATTCATCGCCATTATCGATTAAATATTAAGACCTTAATTTTTTTTTATTTGTTAATGAGGTATAAGGTGAACCTTATTTGGCTAGTTCTATTATTAATCAAGATTCCGTACTGGCGTATCTATAGTAATTCTAAGATCATATCGTAATTCCCGAATAAAACGATATCGAAATTAACTATTTGGTATTATCCTTAGATAAAAATTCGAGGTAATTAATTTCGCGTATAATTTTTTCGTTATCGTAAGCGAATTTTAATTTTTGATATTTGTCACTATATAAGATTTAATTTATATCTTTATAACAGTTTGAACTTATTAACCATATCTGGTATAATGTAATTTTCGCTCAGAACTTCGCAGTTTATTATTGTGGTATATTAATACGTTTCTATTTGTATATCTAAGGTAATAAAGTTATTAATGTTTTTTATCGTCGCGTTTAAAGCCTTTTTTAAGAATTCTCTTTAATTTCTTTAAGTTTCGTTATTCTGCGGCTTTTTTATAGGTAACTTTTTTCTTTTAATTCTTATTCGAATTTATCGAATTTTGCTTATACTTCTTTGTTTAGCGCGTTAAGCTGCTATATCTGTCGTTATTGTCGGCGTATTATTTCTTCGAGCCGTATTAATTGTTTTTAGTTTTGCTATAATTTCTTTCTTTATCGAATAAATTCTTTTTTATATTCACGATTATATCTTATTATGTATCGTTTTAATTATCGTTTTAAAAATTCTTTATAAATTTACGTATTTTTTCTTTAATAATCTTCTTTTTTTTTAGAGATTTATAATAAATATTAATTGAAAATGGAAATTCGTAATAACTTTTTAATAATGCTTTTTTATTGTGCGTTAAATTAATTCCTTTTCCGTTTAATGGTTGTATTATCTATAATAACAGAAAAGGTTTTTCTACGAGTATTACTTTTTTCGGGCTAGCTTTTTGTTTCGGCTAACTATTAGATATCTTCTAAGGCTATGGTTCGAAAATGTTAATACTATTATTTATTGTTTTTGTTATTTCCGGTACGGTTTGAAAAATTAAATCTCTTGTAATACATACGAGTAATTCGTTCGTAGATTTGTTTTTTCTATTTTTTATAATCGAGATATTTTCGTTGTCGACAGTATATAGCATATATTTTGCCGTATCGATTAAAGGTTCTAGGACAGATTTTTTTTGTTTAATTCTAGTACTTACGTAACTATTTTTATAATACTTTTTGTTATGTTTACGATATCTGTTAAGACAGCTTTTTGGCTTTTCGCATTCTTTGTTGGATTTTTCGCCATGGGGGACCTAGTATGTATTTAGGCTGAATTATATTGATGGATTTGTTTCCGTCCTTTTGATTTTTTTAGACTGTCCTTTGGGTATAGGCTTTTAGTTGTTTTAACGGGACTTTTTAGGTGCTTTATATTATGATGCCTTATATCCCATTTTGTTACAATTATAACACTTAATCTAGCTCTAGTTTTTCTTATAAGTAGCTCCTAATTCTATAGGTCCTGGTTCCGTGTCGTAAAAAGTGTTACTGCGTCGAAAAACGCTGATATTGACTATATATCGAAATTTGTTGTTATTTTTTCCTTTAGTACCTTTAGTACGTTATACATATTGTCGGTCGTTAATTTTAACTGCCATAACGATGTAATTCGATAGATAATTAGGTCGATTAAATTTAAAAAGCTTTTTTTGTATTTTTTTTCAAGCTGTCGAAAAACTTGGCTATTAGTGTTTTTTATCCTTAGTTTAGCTTAGCGGCTAGCTAAATTAACGTACTGTCGTAACTGGATATTAATCTTTTTTGACGTAATTATTAAATCTGCATTTCGGCCTTTGTTTTTTCGTTTATTATTTTGAAAACTTTCGTTAATATTTGCTCGATTATTTATAATCGTTATAAATTCGCATTACTTTTGGGTTTTGTTTTTTAACTAGTAAAATGACGTATTTCCTTATAACGGGCTCGAACCAGGTGGCCGTATTCACGGTAAATCGTCCGATTGCAAATTCGATTCGTATAATGGGCGTAGTAAGTCGAATAAGAAAGTGCCTAAAGTATGTTCGATATTAAGTTAAAAACAGTTGTAATTTGGTTAAGGTTCCGTCAAAAAGTTCCGGCTTAAAAAGCTTAAGGACCTTTTTTGGTTTTTTAGTAAAGTTCAGCTAAATAACCTGGCTTATTCGAGAAGGCTTTTTAATTTCGGGGGCTTTTTCTTTCCCCTTAAGTTTCTTATAGGCTGCCTAAAGAGATATCGTAAGATTATTGTTATCTTTTTTAAATTAAAGGATGCGTTCGTTTATGGCATCCAGTCGTCAAAGAACTTCTTCGCGAAAAAGACAAGGTTTCTTCTTTTTCTTTTCGGATTTTATTTTAATGTCGGAGTACTTAGGGACTTGGTAAGTGGGCTATTCGGGCTGCTTGTTAGTAAATATAATGTTAATCGATATTATTTAAAGTTTAATAATATTACTGAATAAAAATTTATAACTTATAACGAATTAAGGGGTTTAACTAATTATTAAACCTTGGTCGTACGGGTTTATATTAGTAGAAATATCGTAGAAATCTAAACAATAAATATAATAATCGTATTACGTTTCGTAATATCAAAAGTACTTTAAATAACAATATTATATTGCAAACTAATGTTATTTAAATTATAGAAATAATAAGCATATATATTTTAATTTCTTTAATATTGTTCATTTCTATTCAGCAAAGCCTTACTGAGCGGTTACTTAATGTTACTTAATTGTATTTAGTTGTACTTAGTCGTGCTCAGTTGTAACCCGCTGAGCATTAATCACGTGACCTTGGACTCGCGTAACTTCGTGATCTTGGCTGGACCGTTTTCGCAGGCCCAACTAGCTTGGGTTGTAACAATTACTCGGACACTAAAATAGAATCCGAAAAAGAAAAAGAAAAACCTCGCTTTTTTTGCGAAAAAGTTTTTTGACGACTAAATGCTATAAACAAATATATCCTTTAGTTTAAAAAAATAATAATAATCTTATAACGTTTTTTCAAACCGCCTATAAAAAACTTTAAAAAAAATAAAAATTTCCGAAACCGGGAAACCTTTTTAAATAAATCAAATTATTTAACTGAATTTTATAAAAAAATTAAGAAAAATTCTTAAACCTTTTAAATTAAAATTTTTCGACAAAACCTTAATTAAGTTATAATTATTTTTAACTTAATACCGAATATATTTTAGATATTTTTCTCTTTAACTTATTACGCTTATTACACGAATTAAATTCGCAATTAAACGACATATTAAAAACGCGGTTATTTGGTTTAAGCTCGCTATAAAGGAGTACGTTATTCTGCTAATCGAAAAACGAAACCCAAAAGTGGTACAAGTATATAACAATTACGAATAATTCGAATAAATATAAACGAAAGACTTTAAAATAATAAACGAAAAAACAAAAACCGAAATACAAATTTAATAATTACGATAAAAAAGGTCTATATCCAGATACGGCAGTATGTTAATTTAATTAGCAATTAAATTAAATTAAGAATAAAAAGTACTAATAATTAAATTTTTTAATAACTTGAAAAAAAAAATACAAAGGGAGTTTTTTCAACTTGATCGACCTAATTATCTGTGAAATTATATTATTATGGTAATTAAAATTAAAGATCGACAATATATATAACGTATTAAAAATTTTGAAGGAAAAAATAATAATAAACCCCAATATGTGTTATAGGAACAGGGGTTCCTATCTCGAAGAAATCAACCTTTAAAGACCTAACGCAAACCTGTCGCGGTTAAACTACGGACAGGAAGACTCGGCCCATAAGGTGATCTAATTGATCTAGATAATCTAAATAATCTGGACTGGATGATATAAATCATATAGATTATATAGATCACATAGATCTACGATATATTTACTTTAGGAATTTAGATATATAAAAAATCGGTTTTTTATATAAATAGCATTTACTTAATTTCGCTTCTTAGCTATTAATCTAAGCTTTTAATCAAAAAGTAACTGCACTATTTTTTAATTAAGGAAACATTTTTCAAATCTCTTTAACGAACAAACCATTAAATTATTCTTCGCTCTATTATTACTAGCAAATCAAGACCCTATTTCGAATATTGCTCATATCTCCAGGTGGATGTATAACAGGTTCGTTACAATATGTAATTAATATTAGCGTTTTTCGACGTAATAACACTTTTTACGGCATAAAACCAGAACCTATAGAACTAGGAGTTACTTATAAGAAAAACTGGAGTTAAATCAAATGTTATAATTGTAATAAGATGGGACATAAGGCCGCATGATATAAAGTATCTAAAAAACCCTATTAAGATAATTAAAAACCTGTACTCGAGGAATAATCCAAAGAGGATTAGAAACACGGAGGCAAATCTATTAATATAATTTAACTTAAGCATATACCAGGTTCCTTATAACGAGAACTCTAATAACGAATACAAGAATCCAGAAAGCTAACTTAATAAATATTACGAACCTACTAAGAAATATTATAAGGATAATTACGCAAATACCAGGGTTAAACAGAAAATGTTTGTTCTAGAACTCCTAATCGATATAGCAAAATACATACTATACATGGTCGACAACAAAAATATCCCGATTACGAAAAATAAAAATAATATATTTACGAACAAAATACTCGTATATGTTATAAAGAATTTAATTTTCCAAACCGTACCGGAAATAATAAAAACAATAAATAATAATATCAATATTTTCGATACATAATCCTAGAAAATATTCAGTAATTAGCCGAAACAAAACGCTGGCCCGAAAAAAAAAGCAATATCTATAAAAAACCCTTTTTATTATTTTTAATAATATAACCACTAAACGGAAAAAGAATTAATTTAGCGAATAATAAAAAAATACTGCTAAAAAGCTATTACGGATTTCTATTTTTAATTATTATTTATTATAAACACTTACAAAAGGAAAATTACTAAGAAAAAATACGTTAATTTATAAGCGAGCTTTAAAACGACAATTAGAATAATGTATAATAAGATACAATTAAAATTTTAAAAGAACAATGTATTCGATAAGGAAAAAATTTATAACAAAACTAAAAACAATTAATATAACTTAAAAGAACAATGCGCCGACAATAACGAAAAATATAATAACTTAATGCGTTAAACGAAGAAATACAAATAAAGCTTAATAAATTTAAATAAAATTTAAAAAAGATTACTTATAAAAAAGTTGTAAAATAACGAAATCTAAAAGAATTAAAAGAAATTCTTACGAAAAGCTTTAAACGCGATAATAAAAGCCGTTAATAATTTTATTATTTTGGATATATATATCGAAATATATTGGTATATCGTAATAGTGAATTGCGGAGCTTTAGGCGGAAATTATATTGCTCCGAATATAATTAATAAGCTTAAATTATTATAGAGTTATAAGTTAGAATTTTATATAACGACGAATGCTGAAGATTAGAAATTTGTTTATAATAACGAAAAAATGTCAGGTGCTAAGAGGTGTACGCGTCAGGGCTACGTCATCTTTACGAGCTCGATGCGGGGGTCGGCTATATATATGGGTGATTTCTTCTCAGAAATGGAGAGAAAGGTCAGGTTTCAGACTGTTCTCAATAAATGGATTGCCTTGCCACTCTGATCTCCCAACAACACCTGATAAAAAATTATACGCGAAATTAATCACTTTAAGATTTTTGTCCAAGGACGATACTAAATAATAGATTTTAATATCGTATTAATTAGAAATTACAATATAATCTTAAAATTATTATAGATACGCCAGTACGGAATTTTGATTAACGGTGAAACTGGCTAAATAAAGTTTATTTTATTCTTTATTCACAAACAAAAAAAAGAAATTAAAATCTTAACATTTAATCGATAATAACGACGAATATAGGTATAAAGATATGACAAAAACCTTACTATCTAAAAGAATAAAATATAAGAAAAAGAACGCCTATTAAAGAAAAATACGACGTATCGTTATTAATATTAGAGCGAAATTCAATTAATTAAATAATAATTTAAAATAACAGCTTAAAAATTAAAAGATTTAATTAATATGTTATTATAGTACTATAGATACAAATAGCTCTTTAAAAAGGAGTTTAATATAAAGCTACCAGAATAAAGCGAATAGAATTATGAGATAGTTTTTAAAAAAGAATTTTCGACGAAGTTTTACCTTATTTACAATCTTAGCGGAGATAAGTTATATATTTTCAGAAAATATGTAGAAGATCGGTTACAAAAAAAATAGATTCGACTTTCGAAATTATTAGCAGGATATTTAATGTTTTTCGTGCTAAAAAAGAACGGAAAATTACGATTAATAGTTGATTATCGATAATTAAACGATATTACTGTTAAAAATCAAATATTATGACCCTTAATTACAGAAATAAAAAAACGATTTTATAAAGCTACATAATTTATAGCATTCGATTTTAAAAATAAATATAATTTTGTTAAGATTAAAAAAGGATACGAATAAAAAACAACTATTAAAACGAAATACGAATTATTTAAATATTTGGTTATATTAATAAATTATATAAACGTACCAGTAATTTTTTAACGAATAGTAAATTACGTATTACGAAAGTACCTCGATATTTTCGTTATTTGCTATCTTAATAATATCGTTATTTTTTAAAAACGGAAAAAATATACGCAGGATATATTTATAAAGTTTTTTAAATTTTATAAAATGCAAAATTATTGATTAACGCAAAAAAGTTAACTTTACAAATAAGAAATAAAGAACTTAAGATATATTATTATCTTAAAATATATTAAAATAAACTTTGAGAAAAAGATTATAATTATAAAATAACAGACGCTAAAAACGATTAAAAAATATAAGTATTTCTTAAATTCGCCAATTATTATAAGAAATTTATTCGAAACTTTAGCAAAATAATTATACTCTTAACGAATTTTACGAAAAAAAAATTAAATAAACGCCAAATACGAAAAAAAACATTTGAAAATATTAAGGATATAATTATTAATAAGTTAATATTAATTATATACGATTTAAACCGTTTCGTCGAATTAAAAACCGATATTTCGGATGACGCGTGAAACATAATAATCAGATAACGAAATAATTAATGTAAATTGCACCTTATTGCATTTTTTGTGTATAAATTAAAAGGAATCGAACTTAATTACGATATTTCAAATAAAAAAAATTTATGGCCATTATTATAATATTTCAAAAGTTTAAGTATTTTTTAAAAAGAAACTTATACCAGATTAAGGTTTATACGGATTATCAAAACTTTACCCGATTTATTACGACTAAGAAATTTACAGAACGATGATTTCGTTACGCAGAAAAATTAACGAATTTCGATTTCGTTATTATTCATAAAAAAGGCTTCGAAAACGGTAAAATAAATGCTTTAAGCAAATAATTAAATCTTAAAAAGAAATTAGTTAAAGTTAGCTATATAATTTTCGATATTATTATAAAAAGATATTTACGCCTGCAATAAATTACAATAACTCGGATAGTACTTTTTAATATACAATAAAAGATCTAGCAAAATAACAACGGTTTACTAGAAGACCAAAGAATAAATAAGATACAAATTTCAGAAAAATACCAAAAAGACCTAGTACGAAATATTTACAAATATTAATTATACGGACATCTAGAAATTTACAAAACTTTAAAACGATTTTAAGGAATATATTCCTTTTTTAAAATAAAATTAACGATATAAAGAATTATATAATAATACGATATTTGCGCTAAAGCAAAGATTTAACGATACAAACTATACGGAAAATTATAATTATTATTAAGTATAAAACGATTATAATATTTAATTATATTTAATTTTATTATTAAATTTCTTATATTAAAAAATCCAATTATAGAAATATATCATATTAATATCTTCGCACTTATTACCCGATTTACTAAATTTTTTTATTTCTTATTATATTACAAAAATATAAACGCCGAATAAATATTATATATTTTTCTAAATAATATTGTCAATATATACGGATTATTAATAAAAATTATTTTAAATAAAAGATTAATATTTATATCTAAATTTTGGCAAGGCTTAATAGCATAAATCGGTTTAAATTAAAAGTTATCTAATATATTTAAACTTTACATAAATAAATAAACAAAACGAACGAATTAAATTTTAAAAATTTACTTACGATATTACATTAATTACGATTAAAACAATTAGGTTACAAAATAATTTAATTAATATTAAATTAATTTTTATATTAAAATAATTACGATAATTATATTAAAAAATAAAAATAGAACCGGAATTCGTCCAAAATTAGATAAATAAATATTATAATCAGAAAAAATTAAAAAAAAATCGAAAAAGAGGAAATAGTTTTTTTTACTACAAAACACATTTAAATAAGATAACCTAATAAATACTCGATTTTAAATATATCGGTTTATACAAAATTATTGGGAAAATTTTAAAAATTAATTACTAATTAAAACTTTTATCAAAAGTTAAATTTTATTTAATTTTTTATATTTCTTTATTCGAATTAATAGCGAATATAATTAAGTTACATATAGCATAAAACGATATAGAAATAGAAAACGAACAAATGTATGAAATGGAGAAAATTCTCGATATGCGAAAACAAAACGAATTTATCCAATATTTTTTAAGTGGAAAAAGTACCTAGATTCCGAAAATACCTAGGAACCTGCTAAGAACCTTATCGGTACCTAACGCCTATTAAAAGAATTTTTACTAATAACGACGGGCGCGCTCCAGTTAACAATTAACTAGTTAATAGCCGAAATATCGAGCCAGTCGGCCGCAGCCTGCATTAAAGTAATAGCTGTAAAGGCGGCCTTTAATTATTTTTATTCCTTTTTAAGCGCTTAAATTTCTTCATAGTTTCCGCACCCTAGATACCTCGATAAAATATGTCGATATTACGATTACGAAAAAGTTTTTTCTGTTTTCGTAAACGGCTTAATTGGTCAAATAATTTATTTAAACGTTACTAAGTTTTTAACAGTTTTTTAATAATATATTTTTCCAATTTTAAGCAGTTTTTTTATAATAAGTTTATTATATTTAAATTTAGAAAAACCGAACAGGTTATACGAATTTTCGTATTTAATACAGCGTACATATTTTCCCGAATAATTAAAAATTTTGTAAATCTTATTCTTAAATATGCAATACGAATAAGAAAAATTTAATAATATAATAAAACTAAGACGATTAATACGTTTTAAAAGAACTAAAGCGTTAGCGCGCTCACGAAAACGACGTTTTTCGATACGATCCGATATAATAAATATGAAAAAGAAAGGTTATTTACCAAAAGCCGACGAACGAATAATTTGATTTTTAACGACAAAAATCCTGGAAAGGGAGAGATCGTATTATGGCCTAACGGTTTTGGCTTTTTACGAACGGTTAGGTCTTTAAGAAAAGCCAGCTCCGACTTACGTTAAAAGTTAGCTTAAGAATATTAAGCTAATCGAACCATAACAGGTTTAAAAAGGCTTAAAAGGAATTAATTAACTAAATACTCTTAAGCTAGTTAAAGATACCTTAAGTCAGAATAAGATATATACGTTTATTATTTCCACAATTTAGATAGCATTAGTTTGCAATATAATATCGTTATCCAAGGCACCTTTAGTATTACGAAACGTAATACGATTACTATATTTATTACTTAGATTTCTACGATACTCCTGCTAACATAAACTCGTACGACTAAGGTTTAATAATTGGTTAAACTCCCTAGCCGTCATAGATAGCGACCTTTTGCGAACTAATAGTTAAAAGCTGATCCTGAACGTCCTTGCCCTTTTTGAGTATATACCATATTGTAAAATACCTTTTAGGAAGGTAATAAATAATCGTTGGTTCCGGGGTTTGTTGGCGTGGGAGCTTCTCGACCATTTTCGGGTTCTGGAACGGTTTATCCGCGTCGAATGGCGAGATACCTATCGCTCTGAAGCTCGAATGTATATTTCGAGAGCTGAAAGTCTTCTTTGAAGTTTTGCGATACGCCTTTAAGAAGCGTTATTTATTAATAGGAGTTGAAGTTACGAAAAACCCAAAATTTAACCTTTTTTTATGGTAATACTGTTTTAAAATAGCGAATACTCCGATATTAAGCGGTTGTATAATATAGGAAATATGTAAAGGTATATATAAGCAGCGTGCCTTATTTCGTCTGTATTTAGTTATAAATTCGGTCGTAATATAGGTAATATATTAATCTAGAATAAGAAGCTTCCAGTTGTTAGGATTCGAAGGCTTGGTTTTGAGAAGATAAACTTTCCGAAGCTATTCGAGGGCGATTTCGGCGTTGTTCCAGCCCGATTTGTTAGCGGTATATTTCCATTTAGAAAAATAACGCGGAAATTATTGTCCCGGGAGGGCGAAACCGGTAAAAATTATAATGGGTGTTAGGCGTCGCCCGTTAGCCGTAATAACTTCGATTATTGTTACCCAAGTTGTTGTTTCGAAGATTTTTCGAGGTTTACGTTTTGTAAGGACGTTTCCAAATACCCTTCCTTTTTTGGTTTCGCCCTTCTGTACGTTTATTTCGTCCATATTTACGATATTCTCGTCCTTAATCTTTAGTTCGCGAACGATAACTCTGAATCGTCGTTGGAAGTCTCGGATTTTATTAGGAAGGTTGAAAGACGCGCAGGAGGTTTCGAGGGATTTTTGTAACTTCTTTTGGAGCGTTGGGTAACGGTTGATAAAGCGTTTAACCTAATATTTCCCAAAGGAATGGACGTCCCCATTCGCTTGGTTAATATATTCTGCCATTTAACGTATTTCGAAGTCGTACGGTGTCCTCCCGCCGCTTTCCTTATCCAATATCCATCTTACAAGCTCGTTTTTTTGCAAAGGGCTAAGGACTTGTTAGTATTGATGGCCTTAAGCGTGGGATCGGGCGCCTTTCTTTCGCATGGACAAGGTGTTCTTTATTACACTCCATTTATTAGCCGTTACTTTCTGCTAAACGCCCGCAGCAACTTCTGCTAAGGCCTGCTGCATGCGATATTCATCTTCAGGCCCCATTCCAAGTTAGAGCTTCAGAAACATTGTGTGGGTTGAGTTATTGGGGAGTGTTGATAAAAGGGGTGGGTGTTGAAGGAGCGAAAATCCGATTCAGGAAGTGGGTAAATTCAGGAAGTGGGTGGGGGACACTAGAGGTCAAGGCAACCTGTTAATACACTTTTCTTCGGTTATATGCTTCTGTGTGTGATGTCAGGGTCTCATAGTAATCTGATAGGCCAGAACACAGTATTACTCCCAGGTAAGCATAGAATGGTACTTGTACTTAAGTCGCTTCCTATAAGTCCCCCCGACCTGGCCCGAGAATCCTAGAGGTCCATGACCCCATCATTCCCTCCTCGAGCCTTGTGACCGCCAAATCCATCGGCAGAGAGCCTGAAGGCCTTCGGGCAACGAAGTTTTCTTCCGACTGAGGCAATAAAACCCGATGAGATGGTCTGTAGTACACATAGCACGGACTTGGCTGGCTCTCCTCCTTCGACAGATGGGGACCACTTACTGCGATTTTCATTCGAGATATCTCTGGCTCGAGGGGTATATTGGTCATAATATATAAGCTTATAGCATCACTGCGAGTGGGAAATCCTTCCTCTCTTAGCACTTCATTGCAACGATGGCCTCGCTCTGCCCTGGCTGCGGCCGCTCACAGTCCGGGTCGTCCCGGAAAAGCAAAAGTTCTAACTGGCAGCTGATCTAAAAGTCTGTATTCCTAAGAAACATTATGGCTGACTTGTGAAATGAGGAGAAAGCTTTCTGATCTTGCCAAGTCGCTGAATTGATTCCGTGATTCGTTTTGCGTCTAACAATCTCCTTCGTCAGTCGATGGGTCGGTGCTATGGCCGCCCAAGTCTACAAGTTAACCCGCGAGTAGGTTTCTCGTACGGGCTACCTTCTTCCTTTTTGCTAAATGAACAAAATGACTCCTCATGAGCTGCCAGTTCAGCTTCTGAGACTTTCTGTGTACCTGTGTCGGAAGCTAACATGCGTTGAGTTTAAGGCTTATTCTAGCAATCGGCCTGGAGCAGCAAGAGTGGTTTTCAAGATCCTATCACAGAGGTGAGATGCGCGGATCAGAGTGAGTTGACCCATCTCCAGCGTGCGCAAACAAGCATTCGTTTTCAGTTCCAAAGGGGCAACCCTCCGTCGCTCGGGGTTCGGCACTCGAGAGTACGACCACGTGGAGAATGCTCCTCCTTGTCGTTGCGGTCAGAAAGCCAAGTGAGAGCTGCGCTTGAATCACATGAAGCTTCTCTGTCTGCCGGAGTGTTTGGTTGCGATTGCGACTGTGGTTGCCTGAGTGTGGTGGCTAAAGTAAACGATTCTAAACCGCCTGCGATGGTCGTGCTAGCTGTGATTGCACTTACCGCGTCTCTGCATGAGGAAGAGAGCTTTAGACTATTCAATTGGAAACTACTCACTACGGGACAATATGCCGGTCCGATTTGATTATGCAGGCTCAGATTTCCACGATCTGTGGCCGTTCCTGGCGGCTGAATCCCGGCGTCGAAATTTCGCGGAGCTCTTAGTACTATGGCTAAGCCTACTCAACCCTGACTTCAAGAGTGACCCCTAAACATTAAGCGTACATCTATTTTCTACTAAAGGGGATGGCATTGGGGACTGGAGTTTGACTAACCTGTAGTCTCGGTAGTTGACTCTCATCAGTAAGATATGGAGGATAGAATCACGCGCTTTTGCTCCAATCCCGAAGATGCAGCCGCTCCACTAGCGCGTTGCTTGGTTATCAGTTTAGATCTTTATAAAAGTGTCGAAGGCTCTCTGATAATCTTTGATGGGAGTCGGGACTTATGTTCCTGTCGACCCCATCAAGTCATCTTCCGAGCCAGGAAGTCGGAGGGGGGGCTGCCACGTCCACGGGGGTATACACCAGGGAAATGGAGGGAGAAGCTTCCCAAACAACACGTGCGGCTTGAAATCAGCGGGAAGGATTGTCATTCTCGGCTTTGGCAGCAGCAGGTTACCCTGCACTGGGTGAAAGGCCGGTTGTCATAACAAAGGCGTGGAGTTGGTTAGGCCCCAAGCGGGAATTGATTCGCGAGGCCGAGGCAGTCAGGACAATAACCCGGACCGACTTAGGTATTGAAAGGGTAGTAAAAAGGTATTAACTGTTGGATATAGTCTCCTTCATAACTATCACTAGTAGGTGGGATGGGTAGATTGAGATTATCTGCTTTGTCATGGGGTGGAACCTTGGTATATTCGTGCGACTGTTGTAACCAGTTATGTAAAGACAAAATAATTTAAAAGTCGTCCAGGTGCTCGAACTAGGGGTAACATGCTTTTATTGGGATATGCAGTGTACAATTGTTCTGCCCAGCATATCTGGGGTTATGGTGAAGTCCATTTTAGGGATGGCTTCCTCGTAGAAGCACAACTTTATAATTAGCAGTTTTATATCGATGAACGTACGCACCCAATAGAGACGAAGCGGAGGCGATACTCCTATACCGTGGGGCGACGCTTCTTTAAGTTGTTTTGAGCCCCTTGCCCCACTTAATTCCGGCTTGGATTTCGAACTTTAAAGTGAGGGCATATATCGCGCTGACGGGGTGCGCGGTGCCGTATTATCTCCTTAAAAATCACCCCTTGACGAATGCCAAGCGGGTGATTCCCCCGACGGGCTTTAGTTCTTTCTCGCTCCGTTTATTGGCACACAGCGTCTCCTGTACTGGGCCCGCTCCTCGACAACTTGATATGGTCGAAATATTACGCAGTAAGGAAAAACTAAATCTCTCTGGGGGAGTCTCGTCAAGCTGCTTCGCATTTGCCAAGTGGTTGAATTTAATGAGATAATACGGTAGCCTCACGTATTAGAGCTTTACGGATGGGTCCCAACGTTTTCGGGCGCAATATTAGGAGTGCTAACTGGGGGGGGCCGGCGGGCTACTTAGGTATGGAAAATTAAACATACGCACATGCAAAGGTAACCTAAATTGGATCGTTCCTAATAGGTACAATCGGGAGCCGTCTAGCCGTCATGCATAATCGCGGCCAAGTGACAGGTACCTACAACTTATGACCTTGTGACACCGTCGGAGTTTGCGTGGCACCGGTATTTGAAGACACTGGCACACCACCACCTACCGCAGACTGCATACATACACGCGGCCCTATTTACTGCGCCACACTCTGAGTACTACTTTGCTGCTTTCCTCGAACCAAGGCAATCAATGATCCTTCATTCCAGGAAAACTCCTCTTGCCGAGTCATTTTGAAAACTTTAAACTCTTTCCACGCAGGACCACGTCCACCCTCTCTCTGTTTCCTCACCGTAGCACTTTTATCCCGCCACATCGCAGCACGTAACATACGCATCGCATCGTAGTGCATTGCGAGCGCTCGTCGGCCGACCACCATCTAGACCGGTCTACTTCGACAACAACAACAACCACCAACAACTGCCGACGTCCCCGTCGTCATCGCCGAGAAAAACCAGACAGACGAAATGTCGTACAAACCCGATCAACCCCCTATGTACGGCGGCCCCCAACAACCAGAGCCCGCCTACGGAGGCTATCCACCACAGGGGCCCCCGTACGATCCGAACCAGGGCTACTACCAGTCGAACCCCAACATGGGCTACTACCCGCCGCAGGGAGGACCTCCACCGCAAGGCGCCTACTACCCGCCACAGCAGGGCTACCCGCCGCCCCAGGAGCAGAAGAGCGACTCCGGGGGCTGCCTGGCCGGGTGTCTCGGTGCGCTTGCCTGTTGCTGCTGCCTGGACATGCTTTGCTAAGTGCACCCGTCTGGATGTGGGCCGACGGGGTGATGTCGAGGTGCGCTGGTACGGTGGCCAACGGTGGAAACCGAGGGAACTTGGTGGAATACGTGATCGGCTAAAGTATATAATTAAGGTGGCATTGGCATGAGGGCTGGGAAGATTCGTCACCTCGTCTTCCACCGTGTTGCGAGATCCAACCCCGATGTGTCCCTCTATTCGGGCGGTCCTTGGGTGGTTGAGACAATCAGACGGAAAGCCAGGAAGTTCGTGAGTGCGTGCTGGACCGGTTATACGGCTAGGGGTATCATCGATATTCGGCGTTTGAGGCGTTCCTAGTAATGTTTTAATCCTCCTAGGAAAGAGACAGTCCACGATGACAGACGAGTCGTGCGGCAATACAATTCGCTTCATTAATGCATAATAAATTAATGTGTACCAGGCCTAGAAGTGTACATAACAGTAATGAAAAACCATCTCGGTTATCACGCGGCAACTCCGTTCGCATGCCCATTCGCGAGCCCGTCAGCGACAACCCCATTTGTGTGTCCGTTTGCGTGCCCGTCCGCCTGACCCGCGAGCCCGGCGAAGAGCTCGTCGAACTTCTCCCGCGCGTCCCGGACGCAGTCGTACGAGTAGATCATGTCCTGAACGTCCGGGCTGGCCCACTTGTCTGGGACGGGCCCGCCCCTCCGCCTGGCCTCCTCGAACTGTCGGTCGCGCTCCTCCCTGGCCTTGCCCTCGCCCAGGTGCAGCGTCAGCCCCGACGTGTAGGCCAGGGTCACCAGGATCGACGTGCGGTCCTTGCGCAGGAGCTCGTACACCTTGAGCGCCCTGGAGATGACGGCGTCGTCGTAGGCGGGCTCCCTGGGCTCCCCGCTCCTGTTCGCCCTCCTCTTGTTCTTCTTCCCGTCGCCGGGCGTGGGCGGCGACACCCGGCTCACGACCTCGGCCACCACGGCCGCGTCCTCGATGGCCATGGCGGCGCCCTGGCTCAGGTGCGGCAGCGTCGGGTGGCAGGCGTCGCCGATGAGGGCGACGGCGCCGCGGCACCAGGTGGGCAGGACGCGGTGGCTGCGCAGGCGCCACTCGCAGACCTCGCCCTCGGGCACGAGGCGCAGCATCTTGTGCACGAGGGGGCAGAAGTCGGCGTAGACGCGCAGCATGGCCTCCTTGCTGCCGCGCGTCGTGTAGGTGGCCGAGGGCGCCGCCGCGAAGTTGACGTCGGGCTGGCACGTCGACAGGTTGTAGACGGTCTTGCCGGAGATGGGGTACGCGATGATGTGCCGCCGCTCGCCGATCCACCGCGTCGCCCCGTCGGCGTCCAGCAGCGCCAGCAGCTCCGGGTCCGACGCCATCTGCTCCCGCGTCAGCATGATCCGGTACGCCGCCTGCCCCGTGTCCTCCACCTCGGCCGCGACGCCCTCGCGCCGCAGCAGCGCCGCCCGCACCGTCGACTTGATGCCGTCGGCGCCCAGCAGCAGGTCCGCCTCGACGTCGACCGGCGCGGGCGCGCCGCGCTCCCGCACCCTGAAGACGACGGCGGGCCCCCTCCTCCCGCCGGACCGCTGCTCGTCCCCGTCCCCGAAGGAGACGATGTCCACGAGCGCCGTGGCGAAGTGGAAGGCGACGGCGGGCTCGGCGCGGCAGGCGTCGTAGAGCGCGCCCGCCAGCGATGCGCGGTGGCCCGTACAGTGCGGGTAGCCGTACTTGGCGGCGATGTCGGGCATGGGGACGCAGGCGAGCTCGCGACCGCTGGCGCCGTCGCAGATGCTGCTGAAGCGGAGGTTGGTGGCCTCGGCCTGGAGCCTGGTCCCGGCCCAGCACCCCCAGCGGTCCAGCACGCGCACCAGGTTCGGCGCCAGCTGGATCCCGGCCCCGACGAACCCCAGGTTCGACGCCGTCTCATACACGTCGATACGCTTGAAGCCCTTCCGCGCGAACGCGAGCGCCGTCGCCAGGCCGCCCATGCCTGCCGTGCGGATTTGCTCCGTCAGTAAATAGTTGCGCCGAGCGTTCCCCGGCCTATGCCCAAAACTCGCGCCGTGGGTAGAGGAGATGCGCTGACTTACCCGCGCCGATGATGGCTATTCTTAGATCCGTTGCCTCTGCCATGTTTTCACGCCGGCTGTGTGATGTAAGACACTGCTGCTATCTGGACATGCGGCGAGAATACGAAGTACGGCTACGGTGCACAACCCTCAAGTCTAAATGTCCCGTCGCCAAATTGGGTTGGCCCCCATGGTAGGTCCTCCTAAAGGGCCAGCTCACCCAGGAAAATACCGTGGCCAAATATCGGATATACATATGGAACCGGCATTGAACCAGCGCCGGCTATCTGGACTACTGGGTCGCACACGAATTAAGATCTATTGGCCGGCAATGCGCGAACTCGACGAAAAGGGGGTAGATCTCCCCGGAAGGTGGGGATTTATAGTGCTGCGCTTCCCGGCTAATGAGGGGTTATTCACGCAGACGTGTAGGCGATTTTCGGCATTGTGGATGCATCTATCGTTTAGATTGGGGGTAATTGTTTTGCCGTAGGACTCTCTTCCCAGTTTGATGAAGTTGGAGTTGCCCAGCTTCTGATGTTGTCCATAGGAGGTACTGGGTGCTTGGAGGTGGCAGTTGTCATATGAGATAGCCCTAGTTGTTGAATCTTTTTCAAAACCAGCTGCCAGATGGCAAGACTGACAGAGAGGAAATAGGTGCCGTGAGGCCACACCTACGAATAGGTAGAGAGCCTACTTAGTACGCATATTATATGCCCATTCTGCGGATATTACCCAGGTCCGGCAGTCGACGTAATTGACGTACCAGTATCTTCAGGGTCAGCCTGATTCCTGGATAACACTCCAGTGTTGTCATGCGCAGGATACCTGTAGTGGGCTCCCGTCGCTCCGGGATTTTGGCGGTCGGGACGATGACCGGCAACACCAGTACGATCGATTAGTGCCAAGTCAGCCGACCGCCTATCGCACCTGGGGCATTTTTTGTTAATTAGCCCCACAGGCCCTGCTGTTGCCATGAAACGTTAAAAATGTAGAGTCCATTAGAAATTGTATGAGATGTACATAAACCACTTGCTTCCAGATCTATTTTTGGCAGATGGCGATATTGCTAAGCAAGACAAAACAATTGGGTTATGTTTATCGGATGTAAATTTATATGCGGGCTTACATTCACATTCAAGCCACCGGGTGGAGCAAACTTACGGAAAATACCCCTTGCGTAATTTATTACGGGTTGTAGCCATAATTTTAATAACTGGGCTTCAAACAAGCCGACACCGAATAAACGCGGATCTCATATTGGACGGGAGAGCCGCAGCCGAAAGTCTGAGTGAAACGCAACGACGTAACGGACATCAAGCTAGACTAACAACAGGGGTATTCTCCAAAACCGAAGGAATCTGAAAAACCGCACAGCCCCATCACCTACTCCATATAAAAACCATGGCGGCCGGCAACAGGATCCCCCTCATAACCGTCCTCGGCTCCCTCAACATCGACCTGGTCTCGTACGTGCCGCACCACCCGCTGCCGGGCGAGACCATGACGTCGTCGCGGTTCGCCGTCTCGCCGGGCGGCAAGGGCGCGAACCAGGCCGTGGCGTGCGCGAAGCTGTCGCGGGCGCGGGGGGACGCCGACGCCTCCTCGGCGTCCGCCTCGGCGCACGTGCGCATGGTCGGGGCCGTCGGGGCCGAGGGCGACGCGCACGGCGACCTGCTGCTGTCGAACCTGCGCGCGCACGGCGTCGACGCCTCGGGCGTGCGGCGGCCCGCGGGCCTCGGGACCGGCGTCGCCGTCATCATCGTCGACGAGCCGACGGGCCAGAACCGCATCGTGCTGTCGCCCGAGGCCAACCACCACCCGGGGCCGGCGGACTTCGAGGCGGGGCTCCCCGCTCCGCGCCCCGACCTCCTCGTCATGCAGCTCGAGATCCCGCTGCCGGCCGTGCTGGCGGCGCTGCGGGCGGCGCGCTCCTCGGGGACGCCCGTGCTGCTGAACCCGGCGCCCGCGGTGCCCCTGCCCGAAGACGCGTACGCGGGGCTCGCGCACCTCGTCGTCAACGAAACCGAGGCGGCGATCCTGGGCGGCGTGGCCGAGGCCGAGCTCGAGACCGAGGCCGGCCTCGAGGCCGTGGGCGCCGGGTTCCTGGCCCGCGGCGTGCGCAACGTCATCGTGACGCTCGGCGGGCGCGGCGTCTTCTACATGTCCGCGGACAACGGCGGCGCTAAGGGGCTGGTGCCCGCCGAGAAGGCGAAGGTCGTCGACACCACGGCCGCCGGCGACACCTTCGTCGGGGCCTACGCGCTCGAGGTCGTGTCTGGGAAGTTTGACATCGCCGCCGCCGTGCGAAAGGCGAACCGCGCCGCCGCGAAGACGGTCGAGAGGCTGGGGGCGCAGGATTCGATTCCTTGGCGTGATGAGCTAGAGAGCTAGGGGGGTGATGGCGGTGACGAGAAAACCTTCTGCATCGGATTGGGGGGAGTGGCGTTCGGAGGCTA
>QJNS01000723.1:0-33750 GCA_004154925.1 Monosporascus cannonballus
GAAGAACGACGGCAACGATATTGACGGGAAAGCTTCACGTATTTTCTTGAAGGCCTCGGCTCCACCGGAGAAAGAACGACGATCTCTAGTGTGGCCGAATACGCCTGACAATGGCGATTTGCGGCTTGGTTCTTCAGGAGCAACAAGCTCCTTCGATCCGGTACGCCGCGGAGACGGGAGTTGGAGCCTGTCCGCCTGCTGCTGAGTCGAAGGCAAGTTGCCTAAAGACAGCCCCCGGATCTGGCGAGTCTGGGGCCTAGTTCGGTGATTTGGGGACGGGCCATTAGCCGTACGCACGGGCGCGGCCTTGTGTAGCCCTTCTGGTTCACCGGAGGCCGTACAGTCTATCACCTTGAAGAGCCCGCCGCCAGGTAGAGCTTCCATGGCCGCCGCTTTCTCCGCTGCCGGGGTCTTGGGAGAAGTTAGTCTTATCGCAGCCGGGCCGAGAACAGGCTGGATGAAGGACTGTGCATCATCTTGATCAATATCCAGCGGCTCTTCCTCCTCGGCGCTGTCGGAGTGTGCTGACAAGTTTTCGCCCTGTTCCACAAGCGTATGCATGTGTCGCGCCCCTTCGGTTGGTGAGACCTGCTGTTGGGGGCTGATGTTTGCCATGGCTAGGAATCCGCAGCGGGTCCGAGCCGTCGGGCTTTCGGCCGATGTTGAGACTCCCGTTCACCTGCTACAATCTCCTTTGAGAACACAGTAATCGTCCTCTCCGCTTGGGAAATAGTTGTCCGAAAGATAGGGCGGCTCTTCGGCTCTTACACGCCAGAGGTACCGGGATTACGCTTGATCCAGAAAAATCGATGTATGGACGGATATTAGCAACGGATGTCGGGTTTCTTATCTTTAAAAGTAGAAGAAAACAGAGACGAGATAATGAGAAACCGTTGTCACTAGACGACATTTTGAGAATAGATGTAATCTCAGTTATGAAAGGGTACCTACGTAACTCCAGATAATCGAATTCAGGAGATGGGACCTTCCTTTCCTGATTCAGGATCCTCACTAATTTGGACGGCGCTCCGCAGGGTAAAAAGGGTCCTATTAGCAATTAGCTCGCATTGTAAGGTTGGCACCACTCTGCACCGACATTTTGCGGACGCCGCAACGCTTCCTAATCCATAAATTGGCTTGGGACCGCAATCACAGCGAGGCTAAGGTTGCTGATTGGTAGTCGTCATGTTTATGGCGGTGGGCATCCCTGATTTCGATTTCTTGCAGGTCGGATTGATGTTCGAATGTAATGTAAGGAAGGTCAGCGCTGAGCTTATCGGCGGGGGATTAAGTGCTGTACAGCATAAAACACAATCTGCCTGGCATTATGAAGCGTTTACGACCGAAATATCTACTGCTTACTCATGGAGCGCAGAGTTCCCAACGAAGCTATACGAAGTATACGAATATGTTATGCGACGAACATGTAGCATAAGCTCCAAGAGGTAAGGCGCCAGATGGCGAAGATGCTAAACGTTAGGCAGATATATCACACTGTACAGAGTGGAGTAACGCCGATTTGGCAAGTTATATAGTACGTACGAGATATTATGAGAAATCACAACTGGAACTTGATGCCGAGGCTCTCATCTATTTCCTTCACCTTCTGAACCGACCTCTTATATCCCGGAAGCGTTTCCAGTCTGTCAATGTACGCGAATAGCCTGGGATACAGCTCGCTCGGAGTGCGACCCTCCCAGTCGCCAAAGGTCTGGAACTGCTCCTTGGCCGTAATCAGGCCAAAGCTGATGAGGATGTCGGCAGCGGTAAGGTGCTCACCGCACAGGTAGTCCCCACCGGAGGTCGAGAGCTGCTGTTCGAGGAAAGCGAGCTGTGACTTGACGCTGGGATAGATCAAGCGGGCGAATATCTGGCTCGCGATCATCGACGTGAGGGGCCGGATGAAAAACGGGACCTGCCGGCTCTTGAGGTTCCCCATGACCATGGCCATGACCAGCGACCCCATCATGGTGCCCTCGGTAAAGTGGAGGAAGTACTGCCACCGTAGCCAAGCGACGGTCTCGCCGCCGGACTTGCCCTCCTGGCCGTCCCGGTAGCGCTTCGGCATCAGCGTCGTGTCCTTGCCGAAGTGTTCGGTCATGTACTGGACGACGAAGCCGCTCTCGGCCAGCACGATAGGCTCGGCGGTACCGGGTGGGGTGATTGAGATGACGGGCGACTTGCCCAGCGGGTGGATCTTCTTCAGATCATCCGGCGCAGACTGATCGCTCCTGCGACGGAACGTTTCAAGCTCATACTCAACTCCGAGTTCTTCGAGGAGCCACAGAACGTTTTGGGCCCGGGACTTTTCCAGCCTACGACTGGTTAAGAATGACTAGGTACTTGTTTCTTCGCGTAGATACGAATATGGAACGCCCTCTTACCAATACAGCTTGATCTTGGGTTGCTCCTCTGTGGCCATAGCGGTTGAGTTGGCAGATGATGTCAATTGAGAATTAGGAGCACGTGACAAAAGCTATGATTTAGTATGAGACCACTTGAAACGAGAGCAGCTTCCTGGAATGCTGAGTATGTAGTATTTTAAGTGGTTCTTATCTTACGGTACAAGATGACTTTATGTTGGTTGAGGTACAGATCGAGCGGGGGGTCGTGAAGAAACCTTCCATGCAACCAAAATATAACCTCGGCTGCCTGCTTCGCTAGGTACTACTATGTCAATGATTCGGTATTAGGAAATATTCTGCCTTGGTGTTGCGTTAGGGGCGCATGATAGGTGTCTGCAGGATCGGATACGAAAGATCCCGGATCGAACTGGGCTTGTGGTCTTGATTCGGTCTCCATTTGGTCTCAATTTGTACCGTCACCGTCCATCGGAGTGGTTTCCTATTTGGGATAAACGATGGGCCTATTCTCCAGTACTGTAAACGAACGGGTTTACGAACCTTCGGGTTATGAAGCCGAGCAAACGAGGACATGATCTGATTCTGGTAGTAATGTGGCTGGTGAGTAGAGAGCCCACTAAGTAAGTGTATTGTGGCCGTGCGATCCACACACAAGCCTCAGCCTCAGCCCGCCGCCAATGCTGGCGGATGTGCATCATCCAGTCGCTGGAGCTTCAATTGACAACACATCTCGAAACTTGGAACCACGACGTTCAACCTTCCACCGAAACGAAACAACTGCCTATCCTAGTCAAGATGGGCGGCCTACAGCACTACCGTGCGTAACTGGTTCCGTGGCCATCGTGCCTTCACGGCTGGCGATGGTAGCAAGCAGGCAAGCTAATATCTCTCACAGGCATGTCGATGGACCCGGCCATCCAGAAGCTGGGGGGTGCGTCTCCCTTTCTCCCCTTTCTCGCGCCTACCATCGTTGGATTGCGAGATGATGGCGACGATGAAGACGACCGCGATGGTTATGCGCAGGAGGATACGCTTGGTCATATAAGATCTATTGCTAACCGAGCACCCCCGCAGCCATGACTACGAACCGACACCAGTACTTCCGCTGGACCCCGAGGACCGCCCGCATCACCTTCATGTACGCCGTCTTCGTCCCCGCCATCTTCACCTTCATGGCGTATCAGACAGATGTGAGTTCGGCCTAGGGCGGCGGCTTCCCTTTCCTCCAGTATCGAGAGAACGCGATGCACTAACGAGCTCGGTACTCCCTATAAAGGGCAAATACGATTTACGCGCGAAGAGGAAAGGGGATCTAATCAGCGAGTACTGAACATCGGGGTCATCGATGGGCAGCCGGTGCGCTTGTACATAGAGTAGGATGAGGAAAGCAACCACCGAGGAACTTCTGATGGTCTGGCGGTGTCTCGTGTCACAATCAGCTGGGAATGTCAATTGCGAGTTATGCATAGATCTGACAGAGAAACCTGGCCCACGGAACATGCTTGACTACTCTATCAATGGAGTTCCTCCTATGGATACAGCGTTTGACATTACTAGAATCGTTTAGTTTGGCTCCGGGTGTTATCGTTTTAATATGCTGTTATATATACCCATTGGACGATGTACGACCGAACTGGCAGGGAAAATGTTGAACGAATTCATAACGCCGGCTCTAGGATGCTACACAACCTACCATTCCCCGAGCCTTTGGCATGCTGCAGCTTGAGTGATCCCAAACACCCCAAATCCCGTCTCTGGGCTATCAACATGGAACCAGACGTTCAGGGGACACCCCAGCGTACGAAGCAGTTCGAGTTATGCAGGCTCTACTGTCAAATCCTGTCGATTGCGCTAGGCTAACCGCAAGTTATGCACGTATGGACTGGGGATGGAGAAAAAAAGGATATTGAAACGCAGAAAAAAAAGCCCGTGCATCAGCCGCGAATCGAACGCGGGGCCCATCGAGTTCTCTTCTGAGGAAAGATGGCAACGATGGATTTTACCACTAAACCACTGATGCTTATGTAAAGAAGCGGGTTCTTATTGCCGTTCATCTAGGGAGCGGGGTAGCGGCTTCGTGTGGTACTTTCCCTCTTCCCATTGCCATGGGGGACTTTGGATGGGAGATATAATAGGGGGGTTTGCGGCACCATACTACCAACACGGCTAGACGTTGGCAATGGCGCCTCTGCATACGATATTAGAATAGGATTGGTATGAGAGTGGGTTTTCCAACTTACTTATTAATACCATCGCATCCACCACTCGTCGCATGACTGTACGATTTGTCTGTCCTACGGTAGTTTGCTAGTTAAATATCTAGCCTACCTAGGTAGTTTTGCGTCCGCTGTACATAGCGCACCGCACTTTGCGCCTAAACCGCAACGCCATGCATGTAAAGTCCGTCCCGACCATCGCTGTGATCGTCTAAGTACCTATATAAAAGTAACCACGTAATCAAGCCGTCACGTCATCACCACCGTCGACCGCCCCTTCCCCTCCCAGCAGGCACATCGGGCAACCTCTCACCTCTCCTCCACTCTCCTATAGGCACTCCACCGCCGCCGCCACTACCAGCCCCGGCACCCCTATGACCGCTAAAGCGATGATACCGGCCCCTGTCGCTCCCGGGCACGCTCGGCCGCCTGCCCGCCGCCCGCGGGAACCCATTCTCCCTCTCAGCAGCCGCGCGGGCCCCACCATCCGGCGGCCTGCCCACGAGCGCCCTCGCCTCCCCTAGCCCGGCCCCGCGCCCCGTGCGCGCGTCGCTGGCGGGCGCGACGGACCCGTCCGGCAGCGGCGGTAGGATCGCGCAAGAGATGTAGTCGCCGGGCACGAAGCGGGCGTCCGCAAGCGTCTTGTTGCCGTCTCCGCCTCCGCTGCCGCTCCCGCTGCTGTTGTTGTTGCTGTGGTTATTGCCACCATCGCCGCTACTGGGGTCGTCGAGCGTTGTCTTATCAGCCTCACCGACGGCATTCGGGTCCAGCGCGGGACCCCCGTCCCCGATGACCACGCTGCCGAGCTCCTTCACCGTGTATCGCGGGGCCGCGGAGCCGCTTCCTCTAGTGCCGGCGCCGCCCGCCGGTGCGCTCCGCGTGTCGACGAAGATGAGACGGTAGGTGAGGCGCGTGCCGATCGCCGGGTCGGGGAGGAGTGGGAGCGATGACGGCGAGGATGCGGCGGCGACGTGGTGCGTCAGCTCGGTTAGGGTGCAGTCTGGCCAGGTGTGTATTATGAGGTGAGGTGGTAGTGGTGTTGTCGCGAATTCATCTGGTCTGCGGATCGATTAGCTCAGGTGGATAGCTCTATCTTCCCCTTCGTAAACGAAAACGCAATGCGATCGAGTGTGTCGCAAGTCGCAGACGGCATAGGAGAGGTACTCGCCTGTGAAATGCGCTGGTGCGATAGAATAGCTGCACCATGAACGGTGGAGTTGTGTGTCGGTCCATCCTCCCTCGCGATAGTGGCTTTTCCTAAGACCAAACTGGCCTACGGGGTTGGGAATGACGTGATGAGTTCAGGTGTCAAGTCATTATACACAATGCGGTAATAGCAGCACTTATAGGTATTAATATCGCACGTTATGTAAGACAGACCAGGTAGGTAGGCAGCGCGGACAGTAAATTGGATGGATCGTAAACGGGAGAGAGATATTTGCGGCAGCTTAATGAATGATGTTCTGAAGACGGAAAGCATTGGAGCGCTACGAAGGACATAATAGAGCTCTATACTATGGAACCCAAACATGAAGACTCTCCAAGATACGTACTACAGGAAAAAAAAAGGTACTTGTACAGGGATATATCGACACGCCCCAGCGCTCCATGGCTGGCCGCCCTGCCATTAACGTACTGGAGCTAGCGTCTAAATTCTCCGACAACCCACTGCGGCTCTTTCTAACCGCCTTCTAACGTTTAACCTCCATAGTGCAGCAGCATACATATGGCAGACATCCATCCATCCATCCATTGAAACCAACTTGGTCAGGCATACATACAAACCTCTTCCTCCATCCACCAGTTCTGTACCGATATCTCTCGACTTAGTCTCAAAAACCACGTGTGATTCGAACTAGGATCCGACAATCCATCTATCTCCCACGTTCCTTACGAAACAATCACTCGCAAACAAGGAGAGGCGAATCAACGATCCCTCGCCCACCGGCGCCCCCCAAGATGGATTTCGCATCCCTGATGTCCCGCGAGATCGCGAAAGCGAAAGCGCCAACACCGCCCACCGCCACCGCCAAGGCCTCTTCACCGTCCCCCGACGAGGCGAACAACAGCACGGCGGCGACGGCGGCGGCAGAGCAGAAGAAGTACATGAGGCGCGCCGAGGCCGAGGCGGCGCGCGAGGCGGCGTACCGGGCAGAGCAGGCGGCGCTCGAGGAGAAGCGCGCGCGCAAGGCGGCCGAGAAGCGCAAGCGCGAGGAGGAGGCGCTGGCGGAGTCGCGGGCGCGCGAGGAGAAGCGGCGGCGGCTCGAGGAGGAGACGCGGCGGCGGCGCGAGGAGGCCGCGGCGGCCGAGGAGCGCGCGCGGAGGCGGAGGCTGGGGCTGCCCGAGACGCCGCCGCCGCGGGCCGGGAGCGAGGGCGCCCAGGGTAGTGGCGGTAGCGCCAGCGAGGAAGGAGAAGAAGACGTCCCCGACGAGGAGCTGGTGCGCAGGCTGCGGAAGCTCGGCGAGCCCGCGGCGCTGTTCGGCGAGTCCCACCGCGGCCGCCTGCGCCGGTACCGCCGGCTGACGACGGTGGTGACGGCGGGGCCCATCCCCACGACGCTGCGGCTCGTCGACGAGGCCGACATGAAGGTCCCCGAGACGGTGCCGCAGTCCAAGGAGGAGCGGAAGTACCTGTTACGGCAGCTGGCGTCCTACTTCACCATGGTGCTGCGGGAGTGGGAGGCGGCGCTCGCGCGGGAACACCAAGAACAGCTGCAGCAACAGGCACGGCAAAAGCAGGGAGGGGCGGGAGGAGAAGACGGCTCCCAACAACAACAGCAGCAGCTAACCTTCGCGAGCAGGGCGGCCATCAACGCGATGGCGTCGAGCCGGGACAACATGCGGCCCCTGTTCCGGCGGTTCGAGCAGGGGGACCTCGAGGACGACATCCTGAGGCCCATGGTGGAGATCGTGCGGGCGGCGCAGGAGCGGCGCTACGTCGACGCCAACGACGGCTACCTGCGCCTGAGCATCGGCAAGGCCGCCTGGCCCATCGGCGTCACCATGGTGGGCATCCACGAGCGCAGCGCGCGCGAGAAGCTGCACGCCGGCGGCGAGCGCAGCCACATCATGGGCGACGAGGTCACGCGCAAGTACCTGCAGAGCATCAAGCGCTGCCTCACCTTCGCCCAGGTCCGCTGGCCGCCCGAGGACATCAGGCAGTTGATGGGGTAATAGTGGGCTAGAAATATGAGCGAGCGCGGAATCGGGAAAGCAAGGAAAAGAAGGTAATAACAATAATAACACGAAATCGGCTTCCCCTTCCCTGGGGGCCCGTTTCGCCGGGGGCCTACGGTTACTCTACGATTCGGTCGTTACGTCGTGACTGATATTCGTAATAACTATTCGTCCGTCTGCTGTAACCCATGATCCCCCGTTCATGATGAGCCGTGCCCTCCGTAAGATGACATTTTCCGAACTCCGTAACCCCTTCCATGCAATGCAGAACCTGCAAGTTGTCACTGCCCGTCCGCTGGAAAATGATACGGCATGTCTGTGACCACCACCCTTGACCTAGGTCATTGCCGTATCCCCAGCGCCCGCCTGCCTTTTGCTTTCGTCCATCCACGAGTCCCCGAGACTAGGTAGACCTTTCTTGGCAGCGCCCTTGACCTCGAGATCGGCCGCCGAGAGGCTCATGCGTCGAATTCGCTCCAATGCCTCCTTCTCGTACTTTCTCGCCGTCTCTAGAGCTTTGGTCTGCATCGCGATGCGGGAATCAGTCGAGACTGCAACGAGCAGCTAAATTTGATCGCGTTAGTTATCCCTATCGCAAAGTGGTTACTAAATATGTGGGTCTGCTCGTACCTTGTCGATGGTGTTGATGCGTGCCTTAAGAACACCGCTTTTGATCATCCTGACCAGCTCCGCCTCAAGGGACTCTCCGGGCTTGGCGAAGGCCGCGTTCATGCTCTCCAGAGTGACGCATGAGAATGGTACGAAGTACTGCACGATGCACTTGTTGCGGATCTGGGAGAAGAGTAATGTCACGTGCTGGCACAAGTAGATGTCGAGCATATAGTCGGCTCGATACGACTCGAGAATGCTTAAGCATGCCGAGTATCTCCCGTTGACGAACATGGAGATGGCTTTGCGGATATGAGGCTCCAATTCCAAGTAGTTTCTAAAGCTCGAGCTTTCGAGGACGCGAGCCTGTAGTTCCGCTCTGTCCATAGAAGCAAGCGCCGTCAGTCCTCCATAAGTGGTAACATCGTTAGGGCTAGCGATGTCGTTGTGCTGTTGGCAGATAAGCGGATCCCCGACCTCGAGGAAGCACCTCGCAGCCTCGTAGTACTTTTCAGATCCGAGATGTGCCAGTCCGGAAACCATCTTCTGGTAGGGCTGTAGAGCTTTCTGATCCTCGTCCGCGTTGCCGGCCACCACCTTACTGACGTTCGCCAACACGCTGGGCCAATCTCGTCTCTGCAGAAGAATTCCAATGACGTGCTTCCCCACGTCCAATATGTGGTATTGGGTGCTCGCGTCTGGCCGCATTTTTATGTACGTCTCGATAGCGCCGCCCAGGTCTCCAATAGACTCTAGGTGTTCACCGAGGTCTCGGTGTCCGATCTGAACCACATGTCAGCTACAGCCCACTTTATAGACTTTGAGGGCGCGGCCATACTCTGATGCTCTCTTTTACCAAATTGTTCTTGTATCCCTTGAGCTCAGTTTCGAGCCGATGCGTGTCCATCTTGTTCTGTCTGTCGGTGTTCGCCACCCAAGCCTCGTCCCACTGAGCCTCAGGCTCGCTGGGGGCAGCAATCCGGATGCATTCCCAGGCGTCACGGTATCGCTGGGTATCCCTGCCTCTCTTCGCTTCGTGGATCGCAGCCTTGAGCGCATCGACACATAACGGCACCGAGGACTGTCCGATTAGGAGGAGCCGTGGGAAACGAGTTCGGCCTGACACAGAGATATATGTCAGGAAAAAGATGCCACAGCGGGATAGGATTGTGAGGACAGGGTGTGTCCTAGATGACGATGAGATGTAGTAACTGGAAAGGGGGCGGCTTGCCTTTGTAATTCGATATGTACAGGTCCAGATCAAACTTCGGTGCTTCTGGCTCGGGACCCAACGTCAGTAAAGTCGGTTCCGGCCGGGGACTCTGGCGTCAGGGTCTCTGCGCACCTCTCACGATGTGTCCGCCTTGGTTCTCCATGGCGGTGAAGAAGGCCAGAATGTGATTCTGCTGGTCGGCCGCCATGACGTAGCAGTTTCTTGCCAGCAGCTAGATAGATGTGTATAGATTTTGCTTGGCCGATGCTGCGATGGATTCCAGAGGCTGATGAACTTCTTGGGATAGCAGAGAAAGGTACCAGAGATGGGAACCGGGTTCTTATGCCGTTGTGCCGGTGCCGGTTGCTTGGTGGTGACTCAAGTTCCGGCCCTTCTATCTCGATTTCAACTGACAACCTTCGTTGCCGCCAATGCGGATGAATAAGATGCCTGCAGGAATGGGAAGCGCGAGGTTCTAATATCAAACCTTATTTAAGGCTACCCTACCATTGGTATGGTGTGCTTAATTAAGTATGAAGTTAGAGGTAAGGGTACTAGATACCTAGGTAAGTAAGGTGGGTGGGTGAGAACGCCTGGCGACTCGTCACTGCTCTAGTCTTTTCGCGGGGTAGCTACTGTTGGTTCCGCCCCTTCGGTTCGCAGTTAGCTGAGGCTGCTGAAACTTTCCAGGGCTGCCAGGTTTACCTAGTACCTGATAAGGTATGTACATAGGTACTCTGATACGGCAGGACGGAAACTGTCTCTGGCCAAGTACAATTCGTGGATGTACAGCACTCTGTCAGCCAGTTCAATCACATGTATGCTTGAACGGCCATCGTCTTTAACATAGGACAATGCGGGGTGAAATATGCCACCCAGTTCCTGACAAGACATTTCAAACACTAGACTAGCTTTTGACATTCAAGTTCACGATTCGCAATGCTTCATTCAGTGATGCTACCTTTTCATCAACCTCTAGGTATGCATATATAGGTAGATAAGGAGTATATAGCCATCGAATGGCAATATAAACAAGCACCGGCTACAGGGTCATGGTAGCTGTTAATAACATGTTCATTGTAACATATGGAATCTATGCACTACTTAATACATCTTGTTGTCCTGTGTAAGGCCATGTCTGAAAACGCTCGAAACGTAGGGCAACGAACCCACTTTTTGAATTCCGGTGGATAGATAATAAATTGTCTTGGGCTTACGCTGCGTTGATCTACCCGCTAGGGGCTCCCCAGCTATGTACGTCTTATAAGAATACCTACGCAAAGTCTAATGGCGTCGGTATAGCCACTCGACCGGGACGCTATATATGGCCTTTGACTGGATATTCGTTGAAGCCTTAGAGGCCCAGGCTTTGATCTCCTTGTGTTCTTGGATGTGGCCTGGTAAGTCAGATGGTGCAGGGCCTATTGGTCCAGGTGCATTGGCTGTAATAGTAACGGTGGTATTTCCGGGCTTATATTCGACTTCCAATACACAATTGTATAGCAACTCGTGGTATTCCTAGCATGGCATGATTAATATACTATGTTATAAGTCTTTAAATACGATACTGAGGTAAAATACTTTATATAACAAGACAAAGAACAGGAAACCGCCGTTATTAAAAGAACTATGATGCGATCGCAAACTTAGCCATTTCTCATTATGGAGGAACAGTATCATTGGGCGATTTGTGTTCCTGGTGTGTTATACCTGGGTAGCGATCGGTCTAATACCCCACCCACTCGCTGCATCTATCATTACGTATCCCGGCAGGTAATGCTTATGTTACAGTGATTAAAGAGGACTGGTTGGAATGGCTCGAGTTGCTCATGCAGCCGGCCTCCCTGTCTCCTACAACTCACAGGGTAGAGCAGATACAGTTGTTAGTAGGTTGATAGAACGCTATGTACAGATTGTTGGTGATTGTAAGTTACAGATATGAAGTAATAGGTAGATTTCCATACAAATTCTATGGAAGTCTACTTACTGGCTGGGAATGGAAAAAAGTGGAGCGGTGGAGGTAGCTAACAAAAAATACCCTGCGAGTTGTACTTAGAAGTTACGGTGATGATTGGATGCATCTCGTTCTGTATTTGAGTCTGCATTTGAAGCATGGAAGAGATCCAATCAAACGGCTTCTACGACCCCCAGGGTCTCTTAATGGTCAGAGTGGATATGAACCAAGATTGGCAACTGGAAGGCATGCTTGTCTCGATTCGTCTGCCTATGTGCCGAATTTCCGAGAAACCCCGGTGAGACCTTCCCTCACCCGCTATTTTCGAAGCAAGAATTCAGAACTAATCTGGGGAGGGTATGGAGAATTGAGGCCTCCCGGGGGGTAACGAGGCTGACCGGGGCTCTCAAGCAATTGCTGCGAGCGGACGAACTCCATGACGAAGACACGGGGACCGAAGCTTCACAAGACGGCTCTTGTCTTTGGGATGTCTCCCGACGTATCTAGGTTGGTTGTTACCGAGTCCCTTTCTCGTTCATAAGTTTCAACGTAATCCCACACTATGCCAATTTGGCTGCCAGAACAGAGAGAGCAAGAGAGACTCAACTGAAGCCGCTACAGGTGGGTGCCGTCATGGTGCGGCTCCGCCACCGGGCTTGACAGGTCCTTCGAGCCTCGTGCACTTGTACTTCGTATATGCCAAGATGAGTCCCCATAGTGACCAGATCCTAGTCGGGCTGAAAAGATACCTAGTACCTTCGATGCGCACACCTTGTCGTTGGCGCTGCACTCGAGAACGATGACCACCTGGGCACCAACCACTGCCACACTAGAATAGCCTTCGGTCGCCCGCCATGGGACTCATGGTGACGCCTTTGACATCTGGGCACCTACAGTACGAGAAGGAGAAATGTGTTGCCAGCCCTGGTCATATCAGGCGTTTAAGTATGTCACATTACGCCTTTGCGACATTGGAGAAAATTCGTGGAACTACCGTATCTACTCGGTAAGCAGCATAAGTACCGCAGGGCGCCGTCGCAGCCCCAAAATACCATGCTGTCGGGGACGGCGACGGGATGGCAGAACGGAGACATGTCGGCCACGAAAACGTGGCAATGCTTTTTGCTGCAGAAACGCTAAACGACGGACCAAAAGAGATATACACACAATAGTTAACCGCATATAACAATTTATGGGCCTTGCGCACAAGCCCCCAAAATCCCCAAGCCAGCTTACATGACGCAAAGTGCTGCTATTTACTAACACCAGCGCCAACCCATACCATATAATATGTATGCAGCGCGGTTGGAGTTAAAGTCAAAACCTCGAAAGGTTTGGCACGCGGGCGGGAGGCTCCCGTATTAAGGCATATATTTTGTCATGAATTGTTAGAGGCACTGTTATAGCTAGACATGGTTGAAAAAAATAATAGTCGCAAATGGTGATCGGTACGGATAGGGTATATCTTGCCAATCGCCACATGCAGTTAATGTCCGGTGCTTTTAGCGTTTCTGCTTTTGCAATGATCTTTTAAGCGCCACGACACCGGGAAACTGGCGGAAGGATACCCATAGAACACACACTTGCCGAGGGAAGCCCGAAATTACGGAGGCAACAGATGCTGATGATGCAAACCACCACACCGACCGCCCTTTGAGAATATCCACGAACGGAGACCGTCGAATTTGGTGAACATATTGCACAGCCCCTACAAAGTGGCTTTTCACGAGCATGCGTGGGCAGAGATATACTCAATATATAGAGCTCTCATGGTGAGCCAATGGCCAAGCTTGCGTTAGACGGAGACATTGAGACTTCAAGTCTTGATGCCATGGAAAATTACCACTCGGCAAATAGAACAAGAGGTGACGGAACCAAACACTGACGGTTAGATTGTTAAGGTCGGCAGTCGTTCGTGCGCATGAGTCGGTTCAGGACCGTTATTGCTTCGATTTCTACGGCTACTACGAAACATGTATATAGTATGTCTGTTCGATCATTAGATTATCTGCCCTACCATGGACGCATTTTATCTCGCATATCATGTAACGACATAGTTCTACCGTCAAGATTTTGGAAGCCTTTGATTCAGTTATGTAGGCACTAGATAATTCAATATCTATACTCCTTACATGTATACGGGTAATAATCCTACCTAGGATTATTACCAAGTAAACCAAAAGAGCCACTTAACATGCTAGCTCCTTTATAAAGGTGCAACTTCAAGCCCCCAAAGCGTATCGACATTTTCTCTCTATGACGCAGTATATCTACATTCCGCATATACATAGCTTAGTCAGGACTAGATAGTGAATGGGGCTAGGTGTTTACCTTGCAAATCTAGTCTTCGGCCAAGAGAGTAATAGCTTGATCGTTCGAGGCTCGACGTTATGGTACATACGTAGCTACGACCCCTGGAATAATGGCGACATAGTACCCGTCTAAGCCTTTAAGGTTGTCTCCACTGTTGATGTATGTACCACATGGGTTCCTTGCGCGAATTGCTACTTACTCAGGTAAGGTCGAAATGACCTTCTGCGTGCACCCACCACCATGTATATCTTCGGCCGCTGTTTCTTCTCGGCCTGAGCAATGGAACAACGGGGATTCCGTTCCTCTACCCCCTCCATCTCTCTGCTTCGAATCTCTCTCTTCTTCGAGCCTTATCAAATCCATCCCCAATTGAGACGTGCTCAAGCGAAACCTACCGTACTCACCTGGGCACTATAGTCGCGGTTTTTTTACCAACAAGACTTTGCACAATCAAGTTACTACATACGTCTCCGCCGCTTCAGGCTCCAGAGCCTTCCTTCGTTATCCGTCTTGTTAGGGCGTACAACGGCCTCGCCCTCATTTCGAGCAGGACTTATGTTGTGCTTTAATTCCGAAGTCTGAGCACTCCGCTTATCAACCTTTCGCGGTCCCGTCAGTCGTACCGAGGCGTGAAGGGAAACAGCCTACAAGTCCCCTGTGTCGGTGCTGTCTGATACCCGTTCACTTGCCAACTCTACCTACGACCCGAGCTTTCTATTAAGCCCTATGCTTCTACTTTTATAGCAGCCTCAGGGATAACTTCTACGTAATAGTAGCCCACCACTACTAGTCCCGTGTATCTCTAGTCTACGTCTAATTTTACTTCTTGGGTCCTGCCATTGATTGCTAACCTGACCTACGGGGTGCCCTACACCTATTCGCACCCTCCGTGTCTCAATCCCGTCCCGATTGACATCCCTTCCCCAGTCTTCCCTAGCCAGCCTTCTGACCACCTCTACCTACCTTTAAAATTCTGTGGTCTAGCTCACCGTCTTCGCACCTCGTCTGTCCGCACGTCGGACCACCTAGGGAAGACGACTAAAAGCTCATCGCTAGCCCCTTTGCTGGGATAACACCGATTGGACAGGATCCCTACCCTCGTTACGATTTCGTTCCGTCCTCTGCTTGGCTGTTCTTGCGCGGCGCGTCAACGCCTTCTTTCGACGTCTGTCTCAGCAGCCAGCTAGCGCGGCAGTAGCGGGGAGCAATTTCACAAAATGCGACGAGCACTCAGCTTCTACCTGCTGAATAAGTGAAGAACCCGAAAGAGGACGGCTGCGGGCTGCTTCTCACCTTTCACGGGAGGACGTCATGGTAGCCCCCACCCAAACGGACATGCCACCTCCTTCTCATCCATCACAGCCTTCTGGAAGTCGCACGGCGTCTGTCAAAAACGAGTCCATAAATTCGCCCCAAGCCGAACTGTCCGACGAAGAGGGCTCCGCCTCCCAGATTCAAGATGCCGAGTCCCTCAGTGAGAGAGCGCCCTCGTTGTCCTCAACCCAACCCACGGGTGGCACCGCCGAGCCATCCGGCGATGCGCCGGTTGTACCGCTCCAGAAGCGTCGGAGAGTAACGCGGGTAAGTCTGCACTTGCAATATAGAGTTCATATCGCATGGGGCCCCGCATGGGTATGTTCCTAAGCGTTCGAACATTTGGCTGACGTTAAGATGTGCCTAACTCCGCTGCGCTCCTTCCCAGCGGGGACTGGTCCCGTCTGGAAAAGAGGCGTACGCGGATATGGCGCGCACCTACAATAGGCCTGTGACGAGTAAGCTAACCTCCCAGTCCCTTTTCCACTTCATCACTAACAGTATAGATGTCGTCGCAAGAAGATAAAGTGTGATGGCCGACAGCCATGTACCCATTGCCAGGTTTATAGTTATGGTAGACGCATCCCTCCCCTCCTGGGCCTCCAAACTTCGACTGCTGACTACTGATATCAGAATGCACATACGACAAGCCCTCTAACCGGCGCAGGAACCCGGCGCCACAGTACATCGAGGCGCTGGAGAACAAACTGTCCAGGGCAGAGACGTTACTCCGCAAGTTTATGCCGGATGTTGATCTCAACGACCCGAACCTCGACCCGTCGGTCCAACAGGAATTTCGTATGCGAGAGAAAGCCCGGCTTCAGGCGGCCGCGCTCAAAGGCCAACAACCGGGCTCCTCGAGCTCCTCGGGCAGAGACTCTCAGTTGCGCTCCATGATCGACTCGGTTGGCCAACTCGAACTCAACGAGAAGGGCGACTATGATTTTCATGGAACGTCGTCTGGATCTGTCTTCTTTAAACGAATGAAGGACCATTTTCGTGCCTTTCTTGGTCGAGATCACCAACTGCCGTCGATATCTAAATCACCTCGACCCTCGGGGGTTGTGACTCTCGACTCGCCTAAATCTTCTGCCAGCTCCCCATGGTCAGCGTCGAATCCTCCACACTTGCATCAGCTACCCCCCAAGTCGACAGCTTTAGCTTTATGCTCCGAGTCTCTAAGCAACGCCACCTGCCTTTTGCGGATTGTCCACCAGCCCTCTTTCTTTGAGATGCTGAACGGTCTCTATGAGAAGTCACCGGGTGGTTTTGAGGCAGAAGACAATCGGAATCTGGCACTAGCATACTCGGTAATGGCTCTCGGCTGTATGTATAATGTGCAAGATAGAAAATTGCCGGGGACACTGCCGTATCAGGTCGCCATTGATCAGGGGTAGGTCGGATTTGATAGTATATGAGACGTATGATACAGTTGGGCACTAACTCGACCGCTTGTTCCCAGGCTTCAGTATTATAACGCTGCGAGATCATTATTGCAAGATATTACGGAATGCCGGGATCTTACGTCTCTCCAGGCGTTGTTATTTATGATATTATTCATCCAGTCGATTTCTAACCTCAGCACGTGTTATGGCTTCGTTGGTATCGCCTTGCGATCTGCTTTGAGAATGGGCCTGCACCGTCACTTCCCCCAAACGCAAATCAACCCCATCGAATCGGAGTCCAGGCGAAGGGTTTTTTACGTATGCCGGCAGATTGATACGTATGTCTCAGCATTGCTGGGGTTTCCGTTACTGCTCAACGAGGATGATATCGATCAACCTTTACCAACTCCGGTGGACGACCAGTTCATTACGGCAGGCGGCATAATTAGTCCGCCTCCAGGAACGCCTTCTTTCTTCGAGGCGTTCAATGCGCATGCGAAGCTCATGAGTATACTGGGTAAGACGGTGAAAAACATTTACCCCTTAAAAAGGATAGAACAGAAAGCGGCCGAGGGGCCAGGGAAAGAGCAAGCAAACGCATCATATTCGATTAGTTACACGAAGGTGAAGGAGCTAGAGGAGGAATTACAGCAATGGAACGAGGAGCTCCCTGTGACTTGGCGACCGAACCCCGAAGGACCGGATGAGATTGTTCGGTGAGTAGCGACTCGAGCCTCAACATTTCGAAGACGAATTTCTTCCCCGGGGCAATTTCGAAGTCAACTCCAGGTTAAGACGAAGCTAACTATTTCCTTGACATTCAGCGTCCGCAATCTTTTACGCTTTACTTTCGCTCATGTTCAGATGGTTCTCTACCGCCCGTTTTTGCACTACGTCTCACCGCGAGTTTCCGCCGGCAAGAGCATCGATGAGCGCGGTTACGCTTGCGGTGCTGCCGGCATTACTGTTGCTCGCAACATCGTTCATATCGGGTTAGAAATGCGCAAACAGGTCTCGCTTGTTGGACCCTATTGGTTCACCTTTTTTACCGAGTTCTTCGCCATCCTCACTCTGGTTTTCTTCGTTCTGGAAAACCAGGATAAGGACGGCTCAAAGGAAATATTGGCGGATGCTGTTGCGGGCAAGGAGATGATCAGCGGTCTGTCGAGGACATGTCTGGCCGCAGATAAGATATCTAGCGCCCTAAATGTAAGTCCACACTCACTGCATCCCCGAAAATGTGACGAGGCTCAGGCTAAAATTTAAAGGCTATCTTTGAGCAACTCCCCGACAGCCTCAGGAATGTGAAGGCGAGGTCTTCCTCTTCCAAGAAACGCCCGGCACCAAGTTCGAGAGCCGCTAGCGTTTTGTCGGCGTCGTCTCAGTTGCATTTTCAGGCCGAATCCTCCCGAACTCAGAGCCAGGAAAGCGGGCTGACGACGTCGGGAACATCCTCGGTCGCGTCGACCCAACCAACCATATCCTTCGATAGCACTCCTTTGCAACCCCAAGACTGCGGCGACTCGTTCTCTTCGGGCTTCCAGCTTTCTCCGTTAGACATGTCTACCCCGTCGTCAGATTCCGCCGCTACTGCGGGGTTCCAGGATACGACCCATCTTCTGCTGCAGCAAACTGGGACGGTTAACCCGATTCACCGCCTAGACGCTATGATGTTCCCTTCAGGCGATCCGCTGGCGTATCCCAACCAACCTCGCGTCGGCTTCGGAGATCAGCGACCCGGACCTCCTAGCGCCAGCCCAGGAATGCCGTCTCACGACCCTTCTCAGTTCTACATGCCTAGTCTCTACGACAACATCGAGGGTCAGCTACTTGGGCCTCTTCCGCCATATATGATGAATACTCAGACGCATCCTGGCTTCGACTTCCCGGCCGCCATGTACACGGACCCGACGCTACCCATGCAACAAATGCCGCAGATTCCGCCTCTGCTACCACCTCAACTCCCAATCCAGGGTCAGCCTCAATTCCAACATCAGTCAGTGCGGCGCATTATCCATCCGCATCGGCTCCAGGTGGCCCAACCAATTCGACAGCGTCGACCACCAAGACAGCCTGAGGACTTACTGGCCAATACGCCTTGGCATGGAATGTTTCCGCAGCATGGAATCGATTAGGCCTCCAGAGCGAGATGATAAACCTTTTTTAATGGCAATCTCTCCATGTTTACGACCGTTCTCTATTGTTTGATGGCACCAGGACTGGAGTTTGGGAGGACGGGGAGAGATGTGTTAAAACGCCGATCAGCGATATCCTGACTGGTGAAACCAGAGCATATTTGATACGAGGCATACAAAAGCGAGGGTTCTATATTATCCTTTTTAACGGGATTGAATGGCTACATAGAAGGGGCCGGGGCTCGGAAAATATCATCGACCATTCCTTTCCAGCGATCTGGGGCTGAGCGTATGAAGGGCGATGTATATACAGGTGGAGCGGAGGATTTCGTGTCTATCCATCTACGCCTACACCCTCTCCCGTACCTGATTTATAGAACGGGCGGGGAGATGGGCGATCTGCAATTTTTGATACCCAGACACACCAACCGGAAGTAAAGGTTTTAAAGTTCGAGGCGGCCTCTGCCTGTTCCCCGCGGTGAATAAGTAGAGGTAGTGGAGGTGGGGAAACCGTGGTAGATAATTAGGCCTTGGCAGCGCGGCGGAATTTGGGAACTTGATGCCGGCGGAAAGATCGAACACCAAGATAGGAGGGTCTACTGATAGTACGGTGTACGGAGTAGAGGTGACTGGAGCAGCCAATACCAGTACGGCAAATGTACCGTGGGTTGGTCGAGCCTCTCCTTCAGACAGGCAACAGACGCAGTATAGAGGAATTACTAATAATGAGGCTGGTATACCAGCCTCCCAGGCCTCCCAGACTACCAGACTATAAGGTATTATTATACGTACTTCCGCTTACCTATATGTAACTGCGGGGCCGTGTTGCGATGTCGCCCGATTTCCTAGACTACTCGTAGGAAGTGACCGCTTATGGACGCCAACTCGGCTGCCGCACCGACAGCACATGCGGCTGGTCCTATTGGGCTAAACCTGACGTACCGATAATGCGGCCGACGGGACGCGTTATATATGTGGATTTGCTGCTGACCTGTCTACCTCTAACCCACTTGATTTACCCCCGTACCCATCTGTATACACACATACTATCAATATGTATGCTCATCTATCTGTCTATGCGTATGGATGGTACATATGATGTGTTCGCGTGGGTACAAAACCTTGATAGGTTAGTGGTTACTAGTACCTGATTAATGTCCAATCCGGAAATCCGATCTAACTTAGCGTACTGCCAAGAAGGGGAGGCTCTCGTGCTGTGCTGCCATTCGGGAATCTCTGACTAACGCACGTACATCTACGTGGCTGACGTGCCTTGGCTACATCAGGTACCTCACGTATGTACAGCTAGCGAGCCGTGCATGTGTGCGTGTTGCTACGACGGGCTTGAAGCGGTATGCGCGTATATGGAATTGCAAACCACATAGTTTACCGCGCTGGATACTAAGTTAACGTTAACCTAAGATATCTCTGGCGAAGTGATTGCGGCTCGCAGTAACGCATCGGATCATATTCTCGATTCTAACGACCTATCTAGTCTATACACGAAACCCGGCGACCCGGAATGAAGTCTTCCTGTCCGTGGTTAAGCCCGTCCGCGGGCCGGCCTAGGTTGGGCAGCTATAACAAGAGGGTAATGGTGACGATGGAGGCTACCGACGTTGACCACGACCTCCTCATCGACGACGAGTTCGATGCCCTGTACGTATTGTGTTGTCTCTTCGATATCCGCGTCGGCGCATCCCATCCACATACGCTTGCTCCCATATGTATATGACCTGCCTCACTGATGCAAACATGCTCACGTGCGTAGTTCCATCGAAATCAAGGCGCCCAAGGCAAAGCCGATGGAGCTCCCGAAGAAGTTCCCTGGTGAGTTGCTAGCACTTCACATTCTGCTCTAGAAGCATGTTGTCCCTATTATGGCAGCCATGGCGCTGCTCATTGTAAGTCGCTTAGGCGGGGGAAGGTCGACTTATATGGTTATCAGATGTACATTCCCCGAATCTTGTGTTGTCTTGTCAAAAGACCCTGGCCTGTCTCCTTTTCTACTAGTGCTTTTGGACGGCAGTTCTCATGGCGTTCAGCTTCCGCAGCTGGCAATGCTTCGCAACTGTCCAACCCCAAGTATCACCAAGTCAAGTGACAATGCCGCAACGGTGCATGGACTGTCGAACACATTCTAGTTGTGCTCTGACCTAATTTAAGTTCTGATTATGGATGGGGTCTGACTCGCACAGCCAAACTGCACGCAAGGAAGGTTGCCAAGATATTAGGAGCACAGAATGGGATTATCTACCTCCCGGGACAGGTAGAAGAGACATGGGAAGACTCCGATCAAGGGCCGCCTTTTCGGCAGCGTCGATAGTGAGTCTCCGACTGCCTCTTCACCCCCCCTGCCGTCCGCTCCCCTTCTCCCAGTTTAGCGCTAACCTTGACGGATCCCAGCTTCTACTACATCACGGGGGCCGACTTCCCGGGCTGCTCGACGACGTACGACATCGCGGCGGACAAGCTGACGCTGTGGATCCCCTACACGGCGCCGGCGACGGCGCTCTGGTTCGGCAGCACGCCGACACCCGATGACTGCCTCGCGCGGTGCGACGTGCACGACGTGCAGTACGCCACGGGCCTGCAGGCCTACCTCGCAGCGCGGCTGGCGTGCGTGCGCGCCCTCTTCGTCCTGCGCGCCTCGCAGCTGCCACGGTTCGATGGCTTCGAGCAGCTGAAGCCACGCCTGCGCATCGACGTCGGCTCCCTCATGCCCGCCATGGACGAGGCCCGCCTCGTCAAGTCCGACTACGAGGTCACCATGATCCGCAAGGCCAACGAGGTCTCGTCGGCCGCGCACAGGGCCATCGCCCGCGCGCTCTCGGGCTATACCAATGAGTGCCAGATCGAGGCCGCTTTCGTAAGCGAGGTGAGAACTTCAATGGCGTGTCTTTATTTGTGTTCTGGCGCGCGAGCGATCTTCCCCACCAAAACCTGATTTCACCGTCGGGCGATGACCCCCGAGTCGAGTCCCCGCCCAGAAGCCGTCTCGGAATCACCATCCCCTTTTCCTAACCGACCCCAAAGCAACTAGAGAAGCCGTACTGACACGAAGACCCACAGTGCATAGCGCGCAACGCGCATGCGCAGGCCTACCCCGTGATCGCAGGCTCGGGTCCCAACGCGTCGACGCTGCACTACGAGTCCAACAATGCGCCGCTGGCGGGGCGGGAGCTCGTGGTGGTGGACGCGGGCGCCGAGTGGGCGTGCTATGCGAGCGACGTGACGCGCACTCTGCCCCTAGGATCGGGCGGCAAGTTCTCCCCGCGCGCCCAAGCCATCTACGACGTCGTGCTGCGCATGCAGACCGAGTGCGTGGCGCGCGTGCGTCCTGGGGTAGCCTTCCGCGACCTCCAGCTCCACGCCACCATGGTCGCAGTCGAGGGCCTGCTGGCGCTCGGCATCTTCCGCCGCCAGTTCTCCGCCGACGAGATTTTCCGCGCCGGCACCGGCGCCGCGTTCTTCCCCCACGGCCTGGGACACCACGTCGGGCTTGACGTTCACGAGTGAGTTTTGGTTTGGTTTTCCTTCCCTTTAACGCCTCCTAAACTATGTTGTGCTGCTTGTGCGACCTGTTTTATGGGTATCTGAGAGGGGGATGTGTGGGAAGGTGACGAGCGATTCTGAGGAAAATGCCGCGGGGGATGCTAACCCGTTCCGTCCACCAGCGTCCTGAGCCGCGAACTCCTTCGCCCGGCAAGCGAGGGCATGTGGGGGAAGCGCAGGCCCGTCGGCCCCCAGACTGTCCGGTCCATGATCCGACAGCAGCAGGCGGCGGCGGCGGCGGCGGCGGCGGCCAGCACCGGCACCGGCACCGACAACAATAACAACAACAGCGGCGAGGAAAAGCCACCACAGCCACAACCACAGACACCATCACCACCACCCAAGAAGCGGCCCTCCTCGTCGTCCACGACCACCTCCTCCCGGCCCGCTTCTCCCTCGTCGCCCTCGTCCTCGTCGTCCTCGAAATACGGCGTCCTGCAGCCCGGCATGGTGGTCACCATCGAGCCGGGCATCTACTTCTGCCGGCCGTACATCGAGTCGTACTTCCTCAAGGAGGGCGGCGAACACCGGCGCTTCTTCGACCTCGACGCCCTCGACCGCTACTGGGCCGTCGGCGGCGTGCGCATCGAGGACTGCGTCCTCGTCACGACCGACGGCTGCGAGAACCTGACCTCGGCCCCCAAGGTCGGCGTCGATGAATGAACGATGTGTGGTGCGTGCTGGAGATTGAGATGACGATGGCTGCCCGAGTGGGAACACGGGTATGGGGTTGAGGATAAGTCGGGGGCGAAGGGTAGGGCGATGTGGGTAGGGCTGAGGGTGGAAAACCGACGATGGTGTGGTATCTCTGTCTCTTTTGCAAGATCGTCCGAGGTTCGAGTTTGTGTTTGTGACAATTTCAGCTGGGGGAAGTATTCGCGGAGTTTTGCATTTTGCATTTTGCGGTCATTTCAGAAGCCGCCGTAGGAAAGTAACTATGGTACATTTGAGCTGAACTGGACGGATATACACCTGTCTTCACTCGTCCTGAGGAACGCTAGCAAGGCTTAAGTAGTATCGAAAACGCAAAGAATCCATATGCCTTTCGCTCTTCCCTAATACGGTACAAAGTCGTGCAAATAATAACCCACGCCATGCAACCAGAGTAGTTTTATACAAAGGTCCCGCTCCCGCGCCTAGCCCACCCCTCCCCAGGAACACAACCCTACGTACCTACACAAGTTATCTATCTCTTTATCGTGATCTATCCACGACCAACCGACCGATGAGCCCCCCCTCCTCTGCCCGCTTATAGATACTTCTTGGGCAGCGTCTTCTTGCGCTCGTAGTAGATGTAGCCGGCGACCAGGACGACCTGGCTGCCGATGATGACGAAGATGAGCCTGCCGTGGCGCGGGGAGGCCTGGACGGCGACGTGCTCGAGCATGTTGCCGTGTTTGTCGCCGACGAAGCCCTTGAGGGCGTGCTCGGTGTCCTTGACGCGGGCGCGCAGGTCGACGCGTACGTCCCTGAGCTCGTGGTGGACCTTATTTATCTCGCCCTCGAGGGCGGTGACGCGGTCGGGCAGGGCCGCGAGCCCCTGTAGGCCCTTGAGGGACCGCGCCAGCTCGTCGAGCGCGTCCATGGCGTCGTCGTGCCGCGACGCCGACTGTGCGTTGTTGTTCGACACCGTCCGGAAGATCGTCGACAGCTGGTGGCTCAGGCTCTGCAGCCGGTTGTGCAGGTCCGCGAACTGCGCCGCGGTGCTCGTGATGGCGTCGGCCGCCTCGTCGGGCACCTGCTCGTCCTTGAGCTCCTCCGCCGGCGGGGGCGGGGGCGCGCCCCGGCCCCGCCCGAAGTACCTCACCTTCGAGTCTCGGACGGCATCTGCATTCGCCCCTTGTTGTTGTTGTTGCTGTTGTTGTTGTTGCTGCTGCTGCTGCTGCTGCTGCTGGTGGGGAGGTGCGTTGCCCTTAGCATTGAGATCCCCCGTCATGACCACCATCTTGAAGACTTCGAACGAGTCCGGATTCTCGGCCGCAGCCGCGGTGATGCCGAAGTGGTACCCCGCAGGCATGGAGATCTTGTCGCTCTCAAAACATAGCCGGCCATCGACTTCGACCCTGAAGACGGTGTCGGTCTGGCGCATCTTGATCTGCGAAGGACGGCCCAGGTTCCGGTAGGGGTAGTTGCAGTGGCCGAAGGCCATGCTGTCAACGCCGTGGAGCGTCTTGAAGTCGGTGGTCCCGTCGTTCAAGAACCCCCGGATCATACCGCCGGATCCCCCATACTGGTCAACGACCAGCGCTAAACCCTCGAACTTGCCGACCGTGTATATGCTCGTCTGTCCTATGGCCTGGCTTCCCCCTTTAGCAAGCCATATGTTCAGATTACCGCCCCCCCTCTCCGGACCGTTCACGCGGAAGTCGACATCGGCCACCCACTTAGCATACTCGTTCGGTCTATCGGCCCATACTGCGCCCCGCGTATTTCCGGGCGCCAGCGGCGTGACGATGAGCCTGTTGGACAGAACCTCGGGGGGATTCGGGGTCCCAAGTATAGAGAAGCCCGGAACCGTGGCCTGTCCCCGGTCGTTTATTCTGGAACATATCGTGTCAATTGAATAGCCCGACAGTCTCTCTCACGGGTACATTCCGGCGAACCTTCCAGTATGGCCGAAGCTCAGCTCGTTGACCAGGAACTGAGGCTGGGCCTCGGCGACTCTGGCCGTTGTTGCCCAGCCCAGAGCTAGGGCCGATGATCGTAGGAGACGCATCACGACGCAGGATGTAATGCAGGGAAAGGCATAAGAACAGAACGGGTAAGGAGCGATTCAACTCGCAACCGAGAAGAAATCTATTCAGGTCTGTTGAGCGAAAAGCCAGAAGTGTCGAAGTCCCAGCTCCCTGCTGTTTGAGGGCCTTCGATGGCCAAGAGGACACTCTGTGCACTTGAATCTGTAGCTCTGCCCCCTTGGGATACGTAGCGCCAAAAGTTACCCGGCAGTACGTAGGTACCTACGTATCCTTTTTCGGACAGAGAACCTCCCACTCGTCGCTTCTTTTAAGCTCAAAGTCGGTAACTTCAAAGGGTCTTCAGAAAGCAAGTGGGGCACGCTAAGACTGCCTTATTATGGGATACGATTAGTTCGTATATGTTACGGAGTGATTATATGTACGAAGTATATATACTATACTACCTTAAACATTTTAGGCGATTTTGACTTTATCTTAGATTTGTACATTTTAAAGGAATTAAAATTAAGAACGTTTCCAAAAAGTTACATTGATATTGTTCCGTCTCAAAAGTACTACGGACTTATCTAACGCAATATGGGGAAATAAAGATAGGATATGAAACTGATATAGCGGCTCGGAATCCGTCTGTACCGACCCTACCGATAGCTCCACAGTAAATGCCAAGCTGCAATTGACTTCATTTCTTTATGCATCCTAGTCTGCGCTTCCTTTCCAGCAGCGCTTCTCGACCAAAGACGAGGGCTATCTATCTCACATCAGGCATGAATCTTAGTGCCTATAGTCCGCAAGACGACTGTTGGTGACGATGAGTGAGATATACCCAACAATCGCGCAATGCGCCATTGTTGCGACTGCCTTCAAGATCCTCCTCTTCCCGGCCTAGTACGTGCTGTCTAACATTCTAAGGGGGAATGTCGGACGGCTGACCCTACAAAGCAAATCTACCGACTTTGAGGTCCACAGGAACTGGCTGGCCATAACTCATAGTTTGCCGTTATGGGACTGGTATTACGAGAAGACATCGGAGTGGACTCTCGACTATCCGCCCTTCTTTGCATATTTCGAATGGGTTATGTCACAAGCTGCCAAGCTGGCTGACCCGGCTATGCTCCGGGTTTACAATCTCGAGTACGATAGCTGGCAGACAGTCTACTTCCAGAGGTTCACCGTCATCGCGACAGAATTAGCTCTGATATATGCCCTTCAGCTGTACGTCTTTCGCTTCAGTGCACCTATATCTATACGTACTAATACCACTTTAGATACGTTGAGTCTTCGCAGGGCATGGCTAGGAGGGCTGCTCAGGCAGCAGCAATCTCTGTTCTGCTTTCCCCAGGCCTCCTAATCATCGATCATATCCACTTCCAGTATAATGGTGCCATGTACGGCATTCTGATCGCGTCATTGGTCTTGGCTCGCCAGAAGTCGGGTCTACTTAAGAGTGGTCTGATCTTTGCAGCGCTGCTGTGTATGAAGCACATATATCTTTACCTCGCACCCGCCTACTTCGTCTATCTACTCAGAGTTTACTGTCTTTCACCAAAGTCCATTTCCCATATACAGTTCCTGAACTGTGTCAAGCTCGGCGCAGGCATCGTTGCCACCTTCGGGCTTGCGTTCGGACCATTTGCCCTCCAAGGCCAGATTTCTCAGATCCTTAGCAGACTGTTTCCCTTCTCGCGTGGACTTTGCCACGCTTACTGGGCACCGAATGTCTGGGCGATGTACTCATTCACGGACAGGGTATTGATATATGGTAAGCAAGCAGCCCCCTCAAAATCCGGGAGCTTGGTCATGACTTACAAGGCACAGTGGCTCCCCGGCTAGGACTGCCGGTCAAAGCAGAAGCACTCCACAGCGTCACTAGAGGTCTGGTCGGAGATACGGCATTCGCAGTACTCCCAGAGATCACTCCTAGGATATGCTTCGGGCTTACCCTTCTCTTCCAGGTGATACCGCTCATCAAGCTCTTCCTGCGTCCCACGTGGGATATCTTCATAGGGGCAGTAACACTCTGCGGCTACGCCTCGTTTCTCTTCGGGTGGCATGTTCACGAGAAGGCTATCCTCCTCGTCATCATCCCCTTTAGCCTCATCGCTCTGAAGGACCGACGGCACCTTAGTGCTTTTCGTCCCCTGGCAGTAGCAGGCCATGTCTCGCTCTTCCCATTACTCTTCACACCCGCCGAGTTTCCGATCAAGACGGTTTATACTATATTCTGGCTGGTCTTGTTCTTGATGGTGTTCGATCGCCTGGCACCAGCCTCGAGCCGCCGGCGGACGTTCCTGCTTGATCGTTTCAGCATCCTCTACATTGCCATCAGCATTCCGCTAATCATATACTGCTCTTTCGTACACCAGGCCATATTTAGGAAGGAGTATGAATTTCTGCCCTTGATGTTTATGAGCTCATATTCGGCGGTGGGAGTAGTCGGAAGCTGGATCGGATTTATGGCTGTGTACTTCACATCATAGTCGTCATCAGCCATAATAGCGCCCATTGTATGATAGAAAAGCAGGGCATACAAATGCTGATATAGACCATCTAAACCATTATTTGACCGACCCCGTTTGTTCGGCTTCCTGGGCTCTTTCAGCAATCTGGGTTTGTGTTCAGCGCTAACCGTAGGGACTTTGCTCTAATGTAAGGCATGTTGGGCTGGAGTTGCTAGGGTGGAGTGTTTGGGCCAAACTGCAGCGTCTAAGTCCCGTAGCTGGCTTGCCACAGCAGGCCGGGAGTCGTACGAACGCCCCATACCCCCAGAAGCGTGTCCTACAATCCGAATGGATAAACACAACTCACGCAGCAAATACACTGACCAGAACATGGTTTAGATATTGCATTGAATTAGGTTATAGACTTAACAAGCCCCGCTTGCCTCAACCGCATTCAAAGTGTCCTCCTCAACTTACACAGGGGGTAATCGACTCAGACGTATGTTGATAGCCGGCTGCACTTGCCGCAACTTTTGCCGGAATAACACGAAATATATATCGTGAATGAATCAAGCGATGAAGATGAGACCGGAAGTTGTGGTTTTCCTTTGCGACGTTTTTTTTTTTTTTTTTTGGGGGGGGGGGGGGGCGGCCGGGAGAACAGTCGAGGTGCTGTATGTCAATGAAGGAGGCAGTCGGCCCTGAATTGGCCTACCTACCCTTACCTATGAATCCCAGGACCATCTTATATCGGATGTAAATCCTTCAAATACTAACGATTACGCCCGGTTCAAAGCTCGATAGATTGCCCCGGAAGCGGCGAGCAGATCGAGTATAGGAACGTTGGTGAAGGAGCAAGGTGCCGTGAATGACATAGGAATCAGAAAGGTGATGGGGTAGGTAGTAGTAGTTCTCCGGGTGGACCGCGAGTTGAGGCCCATCCCAAATCAGCGAATCCCCACAGCCGTTCTCAGTGTCGACCACTAAGAATGTCAGGAGTGGGTGTGTCCCACCCCGGTTTTGGTCTTATTCTTCCCGAGCCGTGCCTGGGTCTGGGTCTAGTAATACTAACTTAGGTAGAATAAAGCGTGCATCAGCGTGCGGTGCATAGTATGTAGGTGTGTGTCAGTGCGTGTGTACTTAAGCTACCTATTGTCCTCCTACCCTTTTGCCTACCTGCTTGACTTGACCTACTTTTAGTCCTCCCTCCCTCGCCCGCCTCCTTGGCTAGACGGACAAAACTTTTACAACAACTTCTCCCTCTGCCGTCGCGTCGGTTGGACCAAGCCCCATTTACATCCACAACCTCGACTATAACACCTTCCTTGACAGCTTTGACGCGTCTTCCCCAGCTCTGACCGCGTACAACCAAGATTCACTTAGCCTTATATGTATATGTATGCATGTAATGAGACCCCCTACCACTACGCCTCCTCCTGCCTGCCTACCTCCGGACCGGACTACTCCCACCAATGGCCCATTTCACACCTTGACTTCCACAACAACGCACTCAAAGCCCCAACAGCAAGCCGAATTGACCTCCTTTATGCCTTTCAATCCCTCCAGGGTCCACTTGCACTGTCGCCAATACGCGTAAGGCTGACTTTCAGCCTTGCAGATCCTTACGCTTGAGGCTACTCTTCCCACATAAGTCCTTGCGCCGCCATGGTAAGTTGTAGCCGAGCCGGCATACCGAAGTAGTACGGTACCTTATGTCTATAGGTGCTTTTCAAGCGGAAACCGGTGCAGTTTGTTCAGGCACCAAAGCTCGACGATGAAGCCCTGGAGGTAAGTGGCTTATATCAGCCCCTACAGCATACAATTTACCCATGCCCCGCTGACACATATGCCGCCCAGGTCTGGCATATACCCCAAACCGGGGAAATATTTTTATGTTACGATCAATATCTAAATCGGTAAGCCTAACCGTATGCTTCGGGTGAAGACACGGGCTCCTGCTAAAGACTATGCCGCCAGTATGGACTTCTACAATCAGGTTAGTACTATACTTTGTCTTGGCATGTGGCCGTTCTTTTGCGACTGACCGGACCCCCCCCTCTAGCCGCGATTCATATGTCAAATATCTGGTCACTCTGGCCTGACCTTCTTCGATGCTCTCAAGAGTGAGGTAGGCGTTGTTCTTTTCTTCTTCTTTTTTTCTCCTGCCGTGACCGTCGCGCCTCTGATCGACCGTATAGCTTGCCGGCGCCGAGGAAGTCGAACAGGCCTTTCCGGAGGCACTTAAGGGTCCCGTATTACGGCGCGTCCAGTTTCAGACCATATCGAGAATCGATACGCTCGTCGACATGATCTATGAAGAATTTAAAGCCGACTACTACCCGGGCGAAGCCGTCACGATCACCTTGGCCAATGGGGAGCGCTTGTCGGGCATAGTAAGAGACAAGGCGCGCTTGGGCAGCAAAGTGCTCCCCGATGGGACCCTGACGCAACCGATATCGCGATACTTCACTAGCATCGATGGCCGCCCCGACGAGGAGGCCGTTGTCGACAGCAATCACATATTCCGTGACAGGAAGATATTCACCAAGTCGGTTCTGCGGTCGTTCATCAAGAAGACGGTCACGCGAGAGTCGTGGACCGGAGCGCCGTGGTTGGTCAAGCACGACGTGGCCGCGCAGTATCATATCGATACCCGTGTCCCGCCGCATTTGCGATACGATAACAAGCTTATTGAGCGAAAGCAGCATCAGGCGCAGAGGAAGGCGCATCAACCAGGCCAGAGCCCGCCAGAGTTGAATGGCATGGCCGGCGCTTTCCCGCCTTTCGGTACGGGTCCCGCTCGACTGCCGGAGCTGAAGCCGGCGCCGAAGAGCCATAAAGCGAAGACTCAGCAGCAACTTCCCCCACCGCATCCCGGGCCGCACATTAAAGGAGGGCCTAGTCTGTTTATCGGGGAGGACCCGGGTCCCCTTCCACATATGAACGGCAGCAACCCCTTTCAGTTCCCGGTACCGTTTCGGCAAAACATGCCGCCCCCGCCGCCTCCCGTCTTTGCTCAACCCGAACCGCCGCCGCCCCCTCCTCCGCCGAAGTACCCTATCGAGGACCTGCAGTTAGAGCCCCGGGAGGATTACGTTCGGCCGGCGCTGAAGTTCTTGTGCAGCGATCCCCCTGAGGGCGTCGTCGACAGCGGTGCGCGGAATGACAAAATACTAATGAAATCGATCGGACCCTTGCTGGAGACCTGGAACACACTGAATGTGTATTGCGAAATATTTAAGCTCGACTCTTTCACCTTCGACGACTTCGTCCAAGCAATGGAGGTCACCTCCGTCGATACGCCGTGCCAGCTGTTTACCGAGATCCATTGTGCGGTTCTCAAACACATAGTCAGTGCCGAGGCGGACGGAGGCAAGCTTCAGGTAACCCTGCCGGATCTCGACGAGGGAGACGAAGAGGAAGAAGACGAGGAACAAGACAGCTCGATGGCGACTCCCGAGCCTGAACCGGAGCCAAAGCCAGCGGGACGTGCCACTAGGAGCAGCCTAGCAAAGTTGGAGGCAGAAAGAATAAAGGCCGAGGCTGCGGCAGCCGAGAAGGAGGGGACGCCGGAACCAGCAGTCAAACACCGTGCGCCAGATGCTTTGGCTGACTTCGACTGGATAGAGGCCTTGAAACAGCGACAGTTCAAGGACGGCGGCTGGGAGCTGATTATGGTCGGACTTCTGCATCAACTGTCCAAGAACCCTCGTCAAACTGAGGTTTGCGAGGAGTTGCTGGGCAAACTCGTGCCTCCGGACATCGAGCCAAGCAGGGAGACCGTTCGCGAACAGTACGGGAGTCTTGATATGAATCTCCGTATATCGGCTTTGCAGGTCATCTGCATGTTAATCGCCGATACTAAGGCTATGCGCGGTCACATAGAGGAATGCGCCGAAACAATGACGGGTTACCGTAAGGAAAAGATCGAATGGCAAAGAAATCGCAAACAAGCGTGAGTATAGTCTTAATGCCCAGAGACCCGTCCGCTGCGCCATGCTGACACACTATAGCATTGAGGACCTCAAGGTTCTAAACGACCAGCGCAAAATCCTCCTTCCGGATAATATGCCTCCCTCGCCGCCGGAAGATGGCACTGAAGCTGCGAAGGGCAAAACCAACGGAGATGTCAAGATGACCGATGCCGAAGACACCCCGGACGAGCCGGAAGACGAGGTCGCTGATTCTGACGAAGAGACCCACGGCCGGCGCAGCCTTCGGAGGGGCGGTGACCGCGCGGCTGAACGTCAGCGGAAGCGTGAAGAGCAAGAGCGGAAGAGAGAGGCCGAATTAGCTGCGAAGGTGCCGAAGCAGTCAAAACAGTTCTTGAAAGTCGTGAAGGATATCCAGAAAAAGGAAGACTACATCAAGAAGTGCGAGGAAGAAATTGCCGTCCTCGATAACGACCTTAGAGAGGCCGACTGTGGACGCACCCGAGTTCTGGGAAAGGATAGATTCTGGAACCGATACTACTGGTTTGAGCGCAATGGCATGCCTTACGGGGGCTTGCCAAACAGCTCGACAGCCGATGCGGGCTACGCGAACGGTTGCGTATGGGTTCAGGGACCGGATGATATGGAGCGGGAAGGCTACATTGACCTTGCGCCGGAGCATCAGGACGAGTACAAGGCCAAGTTCAAGATGACGGTGCCACAGAGGAAGCGGATGGAGGAGGGGCGCACCAGCGTCTTCAATGCTCGACAATGGGGCTATTATTCCAATCCGAGCGAAGTCGACTCGCTCCTCAACTGGCTCGACCCGCGCGGCTTCAACGAGCTGAAGCTTCGCAAGGAGATCCTAACCTCCAAGGAGAAAATTGTCGAGGGAATGGAGAACCGAATGAGATACCTTAGCGCCGATGAGGCCCCCAAGGAGAAGGAGAAGGAAGCCAAGGAGGAGACAAAGCGCATGACCACCCGCACCAAGGCGCAGCCTTCCCCTGAGCCGGCCAGCTATCGCTGCCTCAAGTGGACAAACACCATGGCTATCGACGAGCTCGGGCATCTCCACAGTGAGGACCCGCCGCCGCCGAAGCCGAAGAAGGGGAGAAAATCTCGAGGATAATCTCGAGGATAATGCGAAGTCTTAACGATTCGCGACTTGCCGCAAGGATTCTCGACGCAGCAACGAGACGCATCGCCACCGACCTGTATGAATATCTAAACCAATTGCAGCAACGCAACGATATCCCATTCCCTACTGCGGAGTCGCGCAACCTATACAGACCCGTCCATCCGGCAAGATAATCTACCTCCGTTTTGGCGAATTGGTCGCCACACGGTGGTGATTCGCTCCTCCCGTCTTGGGGTTCTCGATGGCAGAAGACATCTGCATCTCTTCCCCCTATCTCGTCCGCCCCCTCCCCACACTCACGACGGCATCGTGAGACATGATGAACGTTAAAATTTCTGCTTTTTCAGCACATAGACATATTATACGAGCATTTAACACATGCTGGCGCACCAGGCGTTTTGACGGTTTTCGGGTTTTCGGAGCCAGGGGTTGGCTTGTCGCTTAGACGTGCGGATGTAAATGAGTGTCAACGGAGCGGACGGCGTCCACGGACAATGAGCATGGAAACGGGAGGGGCGGGTCATGTATGGCGCACGAGCGACTCATCAAAAATGATATTACGTCTAAAAGTCCGGCCCACCCTATTGGTGTGGCACATCTCGACAACCCCATCTATTTTACGGGTCCTCACCTCTGCGCTGGAGAACAACTGCGGTGTTCCTCGATTTGCTCTTCCGGCGGCGTGTTTGACGTGGTGGTGGAAGCCTCCCGCCTAGGGCCGCTAAGTTCGTAGACTGCCCGACTGCATCCTAGGACGACATATTCTACCCGATCCTAGCGAGTGGCTCTCTTACGCACGCCACACTCGCTCTCTCCGGCTGAGCTGGACCGGACCCTGTGCCTTCGAGCGGGGAGGCTATTTACTCTACGCTCTGCGCGCCTACCTAAATAGAGAGAATTTCAAGCGATTGCAATACGACGTGATGACCGTGTTTCTTAGTTTATGATATGAACCGGCCTCCTGATGGCTATGGCTTTTGTTCCGGGTGATCAGTTCGGCAATCCTCAGGCTATAGATCGGGGGGGGGATCGAATTTACCCCTTAAACTGACCCTTCGCTGGGAAAGGAAAAGGGGTGAAGGAGACAAGGCAAACACCCCATCTCTACAGGCCAAATCGCCCCGTTCAGCTATCACCCACTGTCCAAGGCCTCATACACAGCCGGGACGAAGTAGACCAAAAGCCCAATGGCAACCACTAATAGACTTCAACCGACCGGCCCGGAGGAGCCACAATATCTCGGTCGACGAGCCGGATTCAGTCGGTCAGTCCTGCCTGTTTGTAAAACTGGGCGCCGGGCGGCGGGGGG
>QJNS01000403.1:0-43772 GCA_004154925.1 Monosporascus cannonballus
CCCCCCCCCCCCCCCCCCCCCCCCCCCCCCCCCCCCCCCCCCCCCCCCCCCCCCCCCCCCCCCCCCCCCCCCCCCCCCCCCCCCCCGCCCCTATTCGGGAATATGCTCCACAAACTCCCTGACTACTGACGTCGTATTGTTGATATGCTTCAACATACGACTAGGACAATTGGAGAGGCGCTCCGCCATTCTACTTAGCAATTCATGAGCCACCTCTTAACCACGGGGCGGTGAGCGTGTCGCTGGTTATTACGACTGCTTAAGGGCTTTAGAAGTTAGTAGGCTGTGTTTATGTCACTACAGCGGACATACTTTGTCCCTCGTTCCCATTGATGTCAAAAAGTATATATTGTGGCAACATGGCGAAAGTTATTCAGCATGGCTTTGTGTTCAACCGTCCACCACGTCCTATTATTATTTGTCTTCAAGAATAAGGTACTCTTGCCCAGTCATAACTTTCATTGCAATTTCCAGAATGGATGAACATTATCAGGCTTTAGTCCAGAATATCCTCGAGCAGGCTGCTCATGACCAGCGTGCTCAGCCATGGAAGCACAGTGTTGATACCAGCGTCTCTGCACCTACCGAAGAATGGGTTAGAATCAGCCAGCCCATTGAGGGCGTGTACAACACAACAGATGTTCGAACGAACGCGTTCCCTGTTGGCGACGTTGATGTGAGGGCGAACGCCTTCCCCATGGGGGAAGTTGGCGTTCCTCATGACGCATCGCCAGTCGGAGAGACCAATATTCTCACGAATTCTTTTCCAATGGGAGACGTGAACGTGCTCACAAACTCTTTCCCGATTTGAGTGTACGTATCCTGTACTCTGTCAAAATTGTATTATCACTACTCTAATAGACAGCTTGAAACAGTTATGGAATCGAAATAGCTCTGAGGGGATATCACGAGCTGGACCACAAGGGTATTCGGTTATTAGCTTTCCGGTAGAAATCACAGCTAGGAGTTTATCTGGTAGACACTCGTTAGAACAACTACGCTACTACCTAGTATATGGACCCTACTTTCTGAATTGAATCTTCGATATCATACGATACTTAAAGTCTAATAACACGTTAACGCTTGAATAAGAAATTCACATTCTAAAATATATTATAATTAAATAAAGGATATTTAAAAGTGCCTAGTTAGCTATTAAGAAAAAAATTATAATATCCGTTATAGACTAATATAAACAAACAAATAAATAAAGATTTATAACTTTAAAACTTAAAGGGCATTACTTGTGTGTGAGATAACGAAGGTGCGACGCTAGCCACAATATTAAAAGGTCAGCAATTCCAAACCCCCAATTGGGGTTTGGACACCTTAATCCACCTTATAAGGACTAGCTGTGCATATCATCACATTATGTATATAATAAATTAAATTAAACATATAAAATAATTGTTATGATTTAAGTACTTTAATTTTATTAAATGGTTATTATATTTCAAATAATTATAATATAACATCTCATACCCGCTCCTCGCTCACACTTTCTCGCCGCTCGTTTTTTTGACCATTTCAATCCTACAGCTTTAATCACTTATTTTTCAACACCAATAATATGGAACGGCTTACAAAGAAAATCGAGAACGAATTTAGCCGTTTAGGCTAAAAAGCAAAACTCGAAACTTAGTTATAAACATCTTTATATAATATATAAAGTCCTCGAATTTGCTTTAAGAGACCGATATAACGATACAGCTTCCCGAACCAATATTATCACCAATTTACGAAAATTAACGCTAATCAAAAAAAAATCGATTTTTGAACGAATTCTTGATCTAGATATGCGAGCGTTTTCTGTCCGGCTTTAGCACGTTGAAAATATGGTAAATTTACTACTTGCTTAACGGGCTACAAAACGCGTCGAGGTTAATTAAGCGTCGAAATTTGTTAAATGGTAAAAAAAACTTAAAACGCGTTGAAATTAAGATATTGATTATTATAAGTTTTACGCAAAAATCTTAAGATATTTCGTAAATCATTTAATTTTATCTGAGTTATATTTGTTAAATACGGTATTTTAAAGAAAAATATTTACAACTTCGACGAAATAAGCTTTTTATGGAGCTTTTTATAGAGCTTTTTACAGCAACGAATATAGTAATTATAAGCATTAAAGAGGTAAAAAATCTAAATAAACTCAATAAGGTAGTGAAGAATAGGAAATAGTTATATAAGATATTAATTCGCAAAATTAAGCTTTATCTTTATTTATTATTTTAACTAAAAGAATGTATCTTAATTTCTAGTATTAAAAATATTTATTATTACTGAATTAAAAGCTCGGTATAAGCTATAATAACTAAATAATAAACGAATTAATTTTAAATTAAATTTAGTTTTTCGAAAATAAAACACAAACGCGTATGAAAAAATCGACACCTTTTTTAATTCTTAACGGCTACGAAAATTATTTTCCGATAAAAGCCGAAAAATATTATACGAATAATAACATTATTACGTTTTATATATTTACGTATTTCTTTTATCGGCTTTAATTTTTCGACCTTTTCTATTTTTCCATTTTAAAACGCGTTTATTCGCTTTATATTAAAGGCTTAATACGGCGTTACTATATCTATGTCACAAAAAGAATTTTCGCTATTTTTTATAACGCGTTTAAAGTTGCTATAACGTCCGACAACATCAAATCCGGATTCGCCAAGACTGAATTTATTTTATTTATTTCTAACAACGCCTTTTTCGAATTAAGAATTCCTTTTGTTATACCTATACCGACCGTTTTCTCGATTATTTCCGCTAGTTTTATTTCTTCGCCAGCGAAAACACTTAAAAATATTCGTAAGATAACAAAATAAAAATATTACTCATAAATATATTAAAAATTACTAAGAAAGCTAGCTAACAAAAATAATGAAATTGGTTAGTTCTGTAATAAAAAATTATTTGTTATTTTTATATAAAGTTGGTTTTTTTTTTCGAGAAAAAAACGTCTAATTGCGCAAAAGGAATTATATTTCAAGCAAAAGTCGGAAGACTAAAAACAAACATTTTTAAAAAGGAAGAATCTAACAGTTATACAATATAATCAACAATTAAACCTAAGTCGTATGGGCTTATATTAGCAGAAGCGTCGTAGAAATCTAAGCAATAATAACGTGTTACGTTTCGTAATACTAAAGCTGTCTTAGGTAACGATATTTTATTACAAGTTGATATTTTTTATACTATGAAAATAACGAGCGCATATATTCTTATCTTGGCTTAAAATCTTTGAAACTGCTTTAAGTTCTTTAAAAAAAACTTAGTTGGCTTAAAGTTATTAGGCTAATAAAATAATTTAAGCCTTTTAAATCTATGTGAGATAACGAAGGTGCGACGCTAGCCACAATACCAAAAGGTCAGCAATTCCAAACCCTTCTGGGCTATATTAGCAACTAGGTACTGTTCTTGATATTTGGAAACGTCTTATCAGGATATATGGGGTCCTGTTCTAGCCCTTTTGGCTGGCTACAGGGGGCTGCATTATCTTACAATCTATTACATAACTTTTTGATCTTAATCGAAATTAATTATCTTCATAGTTGCAACTATTTACAAAAAACTAAAATTACTAGATTGTAATACAATTTTCTCTTCTCTAGAATTTTTGTTTTTAAAGATAAAATTATTTATTTATTTAATCTTATCAAGTAAATATTTCTTTTTATATTTCTATTATATTGAATTATATTAAAAACAGTCGTTTTTCTAATCGTGCTAACGTTTTAACCCTTTTAAAACGTGTTAATTATTTTAGGTTTATTATATTGTTAAAATTTTAATTAAAATCAAAATATATAAAACTTATTACAACTTAAAGAAAGATATTCACAAAATCGATTATAAAGGTTTTTATGATTTATTCGGCTTTTTTTAATTTAAAATATAAAAACTTTTTATTAACAAATTACTTAAAGCTTAAAAAACGTATAATCGAAAAAGAAATTTAAAGTTTAATAGCGACTAAACGAATTTTTTAGCTGTTTTAATCGTTTCCGAAAACAAAAAAAACTTTTCCGTATTTACAATATAAAGATATTTCGTTACAATATCTAAGGCGCGAAGGCCATTAAGAAATTCGAAAATTTAAAATAAAAATAATAATAACTTAAAAATATAATTAAAACGATAATATTAATATAATTCATAAACGTAATTAACTAATCCAATATTAATATTACGGACTAATTAATTGCTAACTAGAATATGTCCGTCGTTATTAATAAAATTTTTTAATAAACATTAAGTATTTATTAAGTCTTTAACAAATTCCTAAATATTTTTTAAAATCCGCATAACATTTCTATTTAATAAAATACTTAATAAGGCTATTTTCACTTTTTATATTAAATATCTTTTTTATTTCCTACAATATATTATCTTTTATATTCGTATTATTTTATACTATCTGCATTTTAATCAGATTCGCCGCTAACTTAAATTAAAAAAATATAAAAAAGTGGATAATATTTAACCAGCGGTAGGAATTTTTACTAATAATTATTTGCTAAAATCTGTTTAACGATTTTATATAAAGCAATATATTTAAAATTAAATCTTTTATTAAGTCTTTTCGATTAAATATTTTTGATCACAAAAATAAAGGCTTTTTTCGAAAATTAATTCTTTTATTCGTTTTTCGTTATAATATTAGCTTATTTAATTTTTTACAAATGCTAATTTATTTATAATTTTTGGTATAATTATTTTAATACTAATAAATTTATCGTACGCGTTTTTACAAATATCTAATATAAAGTCGAAATTTAAATATGTCAAAATTATTTTAATACTTTCGAAATAACTAATACTATAAGTTTAAGTAATAAATATCTTTTTAACTTAACTGTTTTATTCGTAATTAATATAACATTACAAATACATGTTTACTAAATAATTTAACCGTTTTATATATCTGTACGTTTAAAATATCATTATATTAAATAATTTATAATTTAAACTAATTTATAAGATAAAACTTTATTAACATTTTAAAATAATCGTAATTTCTTTATTTAACATAACTTTATATAGCAATTTATATTTATATATTCTTTATATAATAACAAATAAAAGAGTTTCGTATATTAATTTATAATAATAAAGATGCTATCATAATATATATTTATTATTAAAGTTTCGAATAAAGTTGATTGAGGAATAGAATTTGTAATAATTAAATCTCATAGTTTTTCTAAAACCGATAAATATCGTAATTTTTCGAAAAGTTTATATCGTTATACTTTAGCTATATTACAAAACTTAGATTACCTTTATACTTTTTAAACTACTATTTTTATTCTAAGAAAATAGATAGGTTAAAATCGTTGTAGAGTTTTATAAATCCCTAGATATTTGTATTATTAGTCTTAATATATATAACGTATTAAATTTATTTGGTAGTTTTTAATAAATTATTACTATATTTTTTTAAAGTTTCTCTATATATATCGCATAATATTCCTCGTATCGTTATAATTTATCGTAAATTATATAATTAACTTTAGCTAAATGTTTATCAAAATTTAAACGCTTATTTAAAATATCGGCTCCGCTGTTTTTTAGGCCCTTTTATAAATAATATCAAAATCGAAATTCTTTACTTTTTATATATTGTAATTATTATCTTATAAATTCTTTCGTCGCATTAAAACAGATAAAACTTTAATAATTTATATAAACTTTAATTGAGAATAAATTTTATTTAAACAATATTTAAAAGATTTCGAAATAGTAAAGTAGTAATTATAATTTCTATATTAGAAATATCGTAAATAAATTCGGTTGTTTTTAATATATATATATTAAAATGTAATAAAATTTATTTCATTTTAAATATTTTATTGATTATTATTTAGTTTAACGCATAATACGAAATATTAATTTCTAATTTAACTGAAAGCATTAAATTATATGGAATTATTATTAATTTGTTAGTAATTTTATTCTTGATTTTTTAAAACGCTTTTACCGCTTCCAGTATTTATATAAATTCCTTTTGGTTTTTTAATAAAATTGATTAAAAAACTTCTAATTTTATTAAAATTCTCAATAAATTTCCTATATTAATTAATTTAAAAACTATCCATACTTTCTTAATTATTCTTACTATTTGTTATGCTGTATTTACCTCAATATTTTTTAAAATCATAGCATATGTCAAAAATTCCATATTTTATATATAGAATTAATTTGTCTGTATATTAACCGAATAAGTTTATATTGTATAAAACTCCAAAAACTTTATAAACGTATCTTACACAAGGTTTCTCTGTTTTTTAAAATATAAACATATCCTTAAAATAACAAATAAAAAATATATTAAGATATTCTCGTAATATATAACTAACAATTCTTTAAAAAATTTCTAATACATTTGTAAAACCTATAAACGTAATCAAATACTTAAATAATACGTATTCTGTTCTAAAAATGAATTTTTATTTATATGTTTTATTTTATTAACATTATACCTATTTTAAAAATTACTTACTATAAATCATTTAATTATATAAAATTAAAGTTTTATACTAATAATTAAAAGTAATAATATCGTTCAATTAACGATAATTATTTACCAATTATAATTTTTTGTTTTTTAGCTATAAAAATATAAAATAGTTTACCGATAACTTGGAATATCGAATTTAATTTTTTTGATAATCGATTATTTTAAATCTTTTGTGAAAGTATATAATTGGTTTCAGTTAAATTTATAAAGAAAATAAAACTTTGTTATTAAATTTTTAATTTTTAAAATCATTGTTTTAAATCGTTATTTAATTACCTAAATCTTAATTTAATAATAATAATACGTTATATTTTTAATATCTGTTTTATATTTTATTATTTTAAATTATAAATTTGTTGTCATGTTTAATTAAATGTTAAAATCTTAATTCTTTCTTTAATTATGAACAAAGTATAAAACAAATATTACTTATTTAATGTTCTTTTAATCAGAATACCGTACTAACGTATTTATAATAATCTGAAAATTATATCGTATTTTCTATATAAAACGATATCGATATTTATTATGATATAAAATTTTAATGTATATTTTTAAAATAAATTTAGTTATTTAGTTATATTTAATATAATATAATTTCTATTTAAAATTCCACAAGTTATTATTACGATATAGGACTACGTTTCGATTCGCATATTCTAAGTAATAAAATTATTAACGGTTTTTATCGTTTCGTTTAAAATCTTTTTTAGAAATTTTTTGAACTACTTAAAATTTCGTTATTTTGCAGCTGTTTTAAAAGTAAACTTTTTTAAACTTTTTTTAAGTTTATTAAACTTCATTTATATTTTAATATATAATACGTTAAGTTATTATATCTGTTATATCTATCAGCGTATCGTTTTTTATGTTAATTATTTTTAATTTTATTATAATTCTTTTCTTTATTAAATTATACCCTTATATACATTATTGAATTTCGTATTTTAAAATTTATTTTTTTGAAATTTAAAATAACTTTTTAATAAAATGTTTTCGAAAATATGCTAAATTAACTTTTCTAAATTAATAAGTATATTAATTATAATAATAAACAACATTTTTATAAATATTATTTCTTTTCAAATTACTTCTGTAAAGTTATCTATTTCCTAAAATTAATTTAAACCGCATTAATTCGAAAATATTAATAGTATTATTTATTTACTTTAGTATTTTCGATTTAATTAAACCAATTAAATATATATATATATATTACGTATTATTATACAAATTGTTTCCCTTTATCATTTATTAAATGTCTCATTATTAATAATATGATATAGATATTTTAGTCTCTCAGTTAAAAACGTTTTATGATTTTTAAATTAATTTTTGAACCTTTTATATTTTCTGTCGAATATGTTGTTAAAACAATTCTGTTCTCTATTAATCCTATATTATATTCATAATCTTTTATTATTTCTTTTACCTTTTAACTGAATTTCTTAAATATTAGTTTTGATTTATTTTATCGCAATATCTTAATTTATAAGTATTTAAACACTGTATATTCTATTTTTTCGTAATTATTTTATTTTATTTAATATTAATCTCTTTTATAAATAACATTCAATTTTACAAAACTTAATTTAATATTATAAAAAAATTATTTTAATTATATATTAAAATTTATTGATATTTTGATTCTCAATATTTTTAATAATTGATTTTATTTAATATAATTATATAGTTTAATAAATAGTGAGCCAATTAATTTTAAGACACGTAGTTATTAATTGTTTATTCTTAATTTGATTTAAGTATTGATGAAATAAACGTATTATCGTAATTAAATATAAATATTTAGTCGTAATTATTAAATTTATATTTCTACTTATATTTTTGGTTTAGTGTTTCAAAAATCTTTATAAATACTTCTTTGAATTATTTATAATTATTATATAGTTATATTGCTTTGAAACTTTTCTTTTTTATTCATGTAATATTTTTTTTCATAATTACTTAAAATTGAATGACCGTAGTATCGACAAATCGTTTAACTGTAAATTTTATTTATAAAATAAATATAATAAATCGAAGAATAAAATATCTAAATTATAATTAATATTAAAATAAAAATAGTTTTAATATTATCTAAATAGCATTAAATAGTTCGGATTTAGCGCATCTAAAACGTTTTTTCCTTTTTTAATAATATTTTCTTACATAATTTAATTTTTTTAAATGTTTTTCAATATTTAAAATTGCATTTTTACCTTTAAGCTTTTCGTAAATTACTTATTATAATTTAATAAAGTTAATGTCTTTTTTCAAATAAGTAAAATCTAATTTTAAAACGTTTAGTCCTTAAAAGAAGTTTAGTCAAATAAAGTTACTAAATTTTCTAAGTTTTATATTTTTTAAAAACTTTGTCAATTAATTTTTTATTAATAAACATAATATGGATTATATTAAATAAAATTTAACATTATTATTAAATTAAAACTTATAACGCATAATAACTCTATAATTTCATTAAATATTAAATTTAAACAATAATAAACTATTATATTTTATTATAAATTAATATTATTTATATCATAAAATTAAGGAACGTATATATTTTTATCCCAGCTTAAGGTATTTTTTCTAATTTAAGTCGTTTTACTAATTAAAACTCTTTAAGCCGCCTTAAACCCCCTAAAGAACTCAGTTAGCTCAAAGCTACTGGGCTAATAAAATAGTTTAAGCTCTTTAAGCCTGTTACGTAACCTTTTGGCCTTGGTCGGAGTTGATTATCTTAATGGCTCCGACTATCTACAGAGAGTCAAACCGCTAGGTCATAACAAGGAACACTTACTATACAAGATGGACAAGCTCTCCTAGTCGAAAAGGAAGATGGTAGTCGAAAATCGCAGCTAACAGCGGCTGAAGGTAACTGTTGCAAGAGGGTTGAGACGAAGGAACGAAAATATAGCGTTTGCGGCAAGCCCGAATATAATGCGCGTACTTGTTAGGAGATTGTAAATACGTTTAGCGAAGAAGAATCCGATTAATTTAAAGTAATTTAATAAGCTGTAATTAGTTTATTTAGCTTTGTTGTTGCAGAATGCTAAAAAAAAGCGGCGAGAAAGTGTAAGCAGAAAGCAGGTATAAGACGTTATTGTAAAAGACTTCACCTGAGCGGTCTGCAATCAGTTGCCAATGAGAGTTTATTTTCTAGCTAAAGAGAAAAGAAAGGGAAGATGAAAATACAGTTGTGTGTTCGCCTATAAGGCGCTGCGCTAGTGCTGCTTGGTACCGACGTTTGTCCGGTGCTCCATAATAGGGCTCCATACAGCCCTATCACAGTTATATATAAAAAAGGTTATAATATTATATATCTATTTTATATAAATATAAACAGAATGAAATTCTTCTTTTACAAACGTTTATAAATATATATTTATATCATCTGCTAATATATTAAAGCTAATATACTAGATATAAATTTAGTATAATCTAAAAGAGGTTTTTTTAATAATATAATATATATATAAAGAATTTCAATAATTGTTTTATTTAAAAATTATTCGTTTCAATATTTATAAATAAATTAACTTTTGTATAAATAAATTGTAAACCTTACATATAAATATCTTTTTATATTTTATATTTTATTCTATATTATTATAAACGATTTACTTTGTACTTTTTAATCTATAAATTTAATTTTATTATAGCAATTAAAATAGGTATTTTTAATATATTTCTTTATTTAAATCTAAACTGCTGATATTAAAATGTGCTCTACTTTTTAATTCATTTATATCGTTTATATAACGAGTTATATTAATAACAAAGGTTAAACGGTCAGAAAGTAGGTCAACTCAGAAAGTGGACTAACCTCACTAAGATCTATCGCCTTCTCGCCTCTTAACTCCCAAATACGACTACTTGATACAGAGGCATTTATACCTCATTCAGCTAGCTCATAGGTAGTTTGTTCAGTAAAGGACTAAATCTCCAAACTGACGGCAATGTTTCACCAGCACCCTATGTAGATCGGCATGAATTATGGTCCCTTAATAATAATTGGTTAACACTTAAATCGCAGTGCTGTGAGGACTGAGTCGCTACTAAACCAGTCTACATATTATAGCCTTAAAAAGCTTGTATTTTTTGTGGTACTTGGTACTTTGAGTGCGTCTACCTCTCGACGCCACAGGAGATACACTAGAGAAGAAGGAAGAGAAGCACCTGTACAAGATTGGAGTCTTATGGGGAAATTGTAATAAGTGAAAGGAGAAGAGAATGTAGAATGTAAATGGCATTGCGGGCAACATCCGTGAAAAACAATTTTGCAACCTCCACCGCAGGTTCCTATTTCACCTCCCAAGGCTTGATCGTCTTTCCCTCTTCATAGTTACCTCCGACTGGTCGCCACATGAGCCAGAAGGTGAAGGGGCCGACTTTCTCCTCAACCTCCTTCCACTTCTCGTCGGGGTCATCTTTCTTGGGTATGTTCAGATTCTCTTCGATGTAGACGAAGTTGTTCGCTTCGTATAAGGGTCTTCCATACGGAGTCGAATCTAGAAAGAACTCCAAACCTAACTCGTCGGCTTTGTTCTTACCCCAGTCCATGAACTGCTGTCCCACTCCTTTCCTTCTATAATCGGGATGGGTGAAGATGATAAAAAGGTCTAAACTTGTCGGTTAGATCAACGAAAAGAAATAATGGATCTGGCCGAGACCTTACAAACGTGTGGTCGTTGAGCCGCACGAGTCCTGGGCGCAGCATGGGTCCGGAGAGCTTGCTCCGCAAATTCGCGGGAACTATCGTTCGGAAACCAAGTTGCCTGAGGGGGCTTTGGGTTTGCGAATGGATTTTCCTTGTGGATGTTCCACAGAGCTCCACCAGCAATATTGCCCGTGTCGGTATCGACAACCTTCTGCCAGTAACTGGAGGGATCATGGGTATGCCAGGTCTTTAGACGCGTGGCAGCTTCGTCGATAGCCGCTCCGCGGGCATCTGCTCCCTCTCCATGAGTTGGGAAAAAGACATGAAAGAACTTTTGTGGAGGGTCCTCGTATGATTCGAACATGCATCTGGCAATTGCAGGAAAGTCCTTATCCTGGTCTAATTCTTGAAGTTCGAGAGGCATTGTGGTTTTCTATGGAGTAGTGGCGACTCTGAGATGACAAGACTAGAACGCAAGGTAAAAATGAATTTGGAGGAGCCCAGAATCTCTATGCCGAGAAAATTTGTAGTATTATGTCTGCGAAGAATGGTCGTATATCATTATCTGAGTAGACATATCAACTTAGATGGTAAACCAAATTACGGGTAATGCCAATGCAATCGCAGGATCATCTTGGATTTCCGGATTTTAGCTCGCACCAATTATTTCAGTTGATTTCCATTACTACCCCCCTCTTGGATACTTACTGGTCAGGTAGCACAGTGCGGGTAACCCCTGGTTAAGCCGTGGAACCTTGGCAGAGGGTTACACCGACATCCTACAGTCCCCCTTACATAGTTGAAAAACTTTGTATGCTACCCAACTCGAATCATGCGATTCACAAGGAGCACTTCAGAGACCCCTTATACGGACACACCGGTTCTAGTACCGAAGGGATCAGGTACGTATCTGGAGTAGTATAGATTCCTGAATTATTACTGGCTCATACATGCAGCCTCGTCTCAAGCTCGATTCTGACGTGGGGGTCACAGTACGTTTGTGGCGGCCCAATAATTGCTCCGTCGGCTTCTACGTTCGTAAGATCCTACCCACCTGATTGCTGTCCCTGTCCTGTTCAGTATACACTCTAAGTGCCGCGCAATCTTTAGTAGATGAACATATTTAGTTAAAAAGAAAACCCTTCTCCGCTTTAGAGTATAAAGACTTGCATTAGGATACCCGCCGCTTCTATTTAGCTAAGTACCTAAGCCGTAAGTATGAATCCTCTGGTTATTATCACTTTGCCATCTGTTACGCTGCTACTTTGTACCATGGCTGTTGTATTGATCTTGGAGTCCTTCTGACCGCGTCAGTCAGGGCTCATACTAATGGATGTGGCTGGTGTAGTCCCCACCCTGAGCCACAGGTAATCTCCGTGGCGTCCTGTCTTAGGACCCCTGATATCCAACAGGAACAGCTCCTCGCTCACCCGGAGCATTGCTCCACCTCCATCCTGTTGCCTCAAACTCCCTGATGCGCTGCCGGCTTATGGTCGATTCCTTCTCCCAAGAGTTTTCACCATCGGGGCGGCCTTTCCATCTCACATAATACTCAACCTTCCTCCGACGTGTCCGTTTGTCAAGTAATTCCACGCCCAAATGGTTCCCTCCGCAATCCCGGTAGGCCTTATCAAACTCGTTAATAAGTTCGGCGCTTATATCGGCTGGTGTCTCCCACGTGTTGTCCTCGTCAGAAAAGCCCTTCCATTTTATAAGGTACATGGCTTTTTTTCGTTACTGCCACTTCGCAAAAAGCGTTTCGGCTTCCCATATGTTCTCCTTTTCGTCGATTGCAGTAAGCCTGCTTGCCGTTCCCTAATTGTTAGGCCTTATTTGCTTCTGAGGCGCAGTATCGCTGCGCAGATCGGGATGGATCATCTTTATTGTTACAGTGGACCGTTTCGAAGCTTGTATATTTTCGGCTATTTCCCTTCCTTGGCATGAACCTTGGTCGTAGTACGCCGCAACCATATGCGTTACGGCCGTAGAGCTAGACATTTCGGAGGACGTTGTTTGGGTATTAGAAAGATTTCCGATACGCATTTCCCCTAAAGTAGCCTGGGAAGTTTCGTGATTGCCGTAAGCCGACATGATAGCATCAATCTGATACGGTTCATTCCCGGCGGAGTCCTTGACGTCAAAATCAAGGCATAGGGACGTCGGAGTATAACAGGATGGGTGTAGTACGGGTTTGTCACAGCCGGGGTTCCCGGCATTAGCGGCGCTAAGAGGCGAGGAAATTGATGTGACTGATGGGCATTCGTTCTGAAGAGCCTTGTCGATATCGAAAAGTGGCGACAGCAGTGTTATGACCTAACGGTCTTGGCCTTCTTTGGACGATCGGAGCTACAGGAAGGCTGATTCCGATCAAAAGCCAAGACGTCACGTGACTGGCTCAAAGGTCTCAAGGCGCCAAGCACCTCGAACCTCTTGAGCCGGCGGGAGAGCTTAAAAGGCTTAACGGCCTTAAGGGCTTAAGCCGCTTAAGTTCTATAAATGAAGATAAAAATATATACGCTTATTATCCATAATGTTAATAGATATTAGTTTACAATAAAGTATGGTTACCTAAAATACCTTTAGTATTACAAAACGTAATAAATTTATTATATCTATTGCTTAAATTTTTATAATATATTTACTAATAAATTCGTACAATTTAAATTTAATAATTAGTTAAACCGCTAAGCGGTTATACGTTACAAGTTTTTGTTTAATAATTTTGTCAAACTTTAAACAATATTATTGAAACTATATCTACTAGCTAAAAGCTAACTTATAGAGTCCTTAAGGAGTATATAAGCTTAAATAAAAAAAGTAGCAATTCCGTTTGATCAGAAAAAACGTTTTTCGATAACTGGACCTTTCAAACCTACGTCTTACCCACTTTAAAAAGAAAAATGTTAACCTTACAAAATCGCTTTAAATAATATAAGAAAAACTTAAGAATAAAAATAAAGCTCCAGATATTAGAAAACTTTTAAAAGAAAATAAAATCATATAATTAATAATACTAAAAAAACACCGGAAAAATCCTAAACCTAATAAACTCGAATTATTTAATAATAGTTCCGTAAAATTACAATTATTTTTAACTTAGTATTAAACGTATTTTAAATATTTTTCAGTTCAATTCGTTATATTTATTTTGCGAATAAAACTTGCCATTAAACGACTTATTAAAAGCGCAATTACTTAGTTTAGATCGGTTATAAAGGAATATATTATTTTACCAGCGAAAAAATAAAGCGCTAAAGTAACGCGAAGATATAATAATTACGAATAATTCGAATAAATATAAATAAAAACTTTCGAAGTAATAAATGAAAAAAATAAAGATCGAAATACAAATTTAATAGTTACGATAAAAGAAATTAATATCTAGTTAGAGTAATACGCTTATTAGGCTGGCATCTAAATTAAATTAAAAATAAAAAGTATTAATAACTAAATTTTTCGATAAGTTAAAAATATATATAAAAAAGTTTTTTTTAAATTAGATCGGCATACTCGTTTATTAATTTATATTGTAATAGTAATTAAAATTAACGATGGATAATATACTTCATATATTAAAAGAAATAAAGACAAAAATAATAACAAACCTTAATATACAACTAATACTAATATCCTTTAACTCAATAACAATTTTTACAGCATAAAGCTATAGTATATAAAATTTAATATTACTTATAAAAATGAAATTAAATTAAATATTATAAATGCGAAAAAATATAAGATCTATAAATATCTCTCATTTAAAAAACCACGGCAAAATAAATAAATATTAATACTTAAAAGATAGCGTAAAGACGACAAAAAAGGCGATAAAAAACCATTAACATAATTTAAACCCAGCGTAAAACAAGACTATCATGGTAAGAAATTCGATAAAGGATATAAAAAACTAAAAAGCTAGCTCAAAAAGTGATTAAAAAATAACGAAATACTTCTAAAGATTATTTAAAAAATATTAAAAACATACGAAAAACGTTTGTTCTAAAACCTTTAACTAATATACCAAATGCATAAAATATACTATCGACGATAAAAATATTCGATATATAATAATTTAAAAAATTATATATTAACGTACTATACGTATATATTAAAAATACCTTTGCTAAACTGAGAATAATAAAGTGAATTAACGATAATATGGATGTTTTCGAATTATTAGTTTTTAAAATAATATTAACAAAAAATAAATTTAAAAAATGGGTGAAAAAAAGCAATACCTGTAAAAAATCGTGTTTACTATTATAATCAATATAATTACCAATCTGTAAAAAAGTTGGTCCAGCACACCGTCGAAAAGCATTACCAAAGAGCTATTACGGATTTATATTTTCAAATAATATATACTATAAATTTTTTTTTAAAAAAAACAGGTTTTAAATAAAATTCGACAAATTATAAAAAACATTTTTAGAAAAATAATAAGTTACAAGAAACCTAATAAGACGCTATATATTATATAAAAATAATTTATTTAGTGAAAAGAAATTATAACAAAATTAAAAATAATTAATATAACTTAAAAAAACGATACGCTAACGAATCAATAGATATAACAACTAAACGCACTATATAAAAAATATAGAAAATATTTGATAAACTTAAAAAAATTAAAAGAAAAGAATAACCTATAAAAAACTACAAAATAATAAAACTTTAAGAAATTAGAAACAAATGCTAAAAAAGTTTGAAACGCAATAATAAAAGCCGTTAATAACCTTACTACCCTAGATTGTTACAGGCTAGAGCCTATAGGGCAGCTCGGGCTTACGGAGCGAGCTCCTTAGCCCGAGCTCACCCATATGTATATAGGGAGCAGCCACCTCGCTGGTGGCTAGCTGTTTCTCCCCTTCCCTCCTCACCTTGAATATAAACCTTTGTTGGGCCGTGCCTCCGTTCAACCTACGCATTGTGCCCGTCACACAGATATCCAAATCGAAACGTATTAATACATCGTAATAATAAATTACCAAACTTTAAACAGAACTTATATTGCACCGAATATGGTTAATAAACTCAGATTATTATAAAAATATAAGATTTTATCTTATACAACGACAAATATCAAAAGTTAGGAATTCGTTTACGATAATGAGGTGAAGTAGGGTGTTACGCCTATGATCAGCCTCGGCTGATCAGAAAGCCCGAGTCTCGTATATATATTAAGGGGCTCTTTTCGCTACGAGTTCAACTCCCAACAATCGCTATCGACAATCATCACTACTCTCATCATGTTTTCAGTTATCAAAGTTTAACACTAGCAATACAATATACTTGGGTTCTTCATCTTGACAATCACTTTCTGTATCGTGACATAGCTCATTTATCCGCTCTAATCAAGACTAAATCTCCCCTACTCTATTTCAATAACGGAAAAATTAAAGGTAAAATTAATTTTCTCGAGATTTTTATTAAAAAACGATATCAAGTAATAAATTTGAATATTATATTGTTCGAAAATTACGATATAATTTTAAATTTACTATAGATACGCTAAAATAAAATTTTAATTAAAGAAAAAATTATCTAAATAAAACTTAGTTTATATTTTATTAACGAATAAAAGAAAATTAAGATTTTGATATTTAATCGGAGATAGCGACGAATATAGGTATAAAAATATTACAAATATCTTACTACTTAAAAGAATAAAATATAAAGAAATATTAAAAAATACCGCATATTATTATTAATATTAAAGAAAAATTAAAGTAATTAAATAACAATTTAAAAAAGATAATATTAAGAATGAAAAAAACCTGATTAATAAACTATTAGAATACCGCTAATATAAGCAGTTTTTTAAGAAAAAGCTTAATATAAAATTATAAAATAATTTTGAAAAAAGGTTTATTAATAAAGTTTTACCGTATTTATAACTTTAATGGAAACGAATTATATATTGCTAAAAAAATACCTAAAAATCGGCTATAATAAGAATAGAATTAATTGTCGAAGTTGATAAATAAAATACTTTATCTTCTTTGTACTAAAAAAAATAAAAAGTTACGACTTAGAATTAACTGTCAATAATTAAATATTATTATTATTAAGAATCGAATACCGTTATCCTTTATTTCGGAAATAAAAAACCGATTTTAAAAAATTAAATCATTTCTAGTGTTTAATTTTAAATATAAATATAATCTTATTGAATTGGGGTAGAGGGAATTGGTCTTGATTAGTGCGGATAACTATTTTATGTCACGGTACGGAAAGGGATTGTCGAAAATGAAGAACTCAATCCGATTGTATTGATGGTGTTGAACCTCGATGACTGAAAAATGACAAAAGACATGCTGAGTGGTGATAGTAGCTGATGATACCTGGGGGTTGAACTCATGGCGAAAAAGAACTTCTTAATATACATGCGAAACTCGGGCTTTCTGATCAGTCAAGCCTGATGATGGGTGTAACACCCCGCCTCACTTCATTATTCAAATTAAAAAGGATATAAATAAAAAATAACTTTTAAAACGAAATACATATTATTTAAATAGTTAGCTACATTAATAAATTTTACGAATGTGTTAGTAACCTTTTAATAAATAATTAATTATACATGATTGAAATACCTGAATTTTTTTTATTTCTTTATTATTTCGACAATATTATTATTTGTACAAAACTTAAATATATATATAACATACGTTTATAAAATTCTTTAAGCCTTATAATATATAAAACTATTAATTAACGTAAAAAAGATTAGTTCTATTTGTAAAGAATAGAATATTTAGAATGTATTAGTACTCGAAATATATCGGAATAAACTTTAAGAAAATCGTTACAATTATAGAATAATAAACGCCGAGAATAATTAAAAAAAAAGTATAGACATTTTTCGGATTTATTGATTATGATAGAAAGTTTATTCGAGATTTTAGCAGAATTATTATATCTTAAACTAATCTTACTAAAAAAGAAGAATTTATATAGATATTACAAACAGTAAAGGCGGTTTAAAAAATCAAAAATGCGATTATTAGCGAGCTAGTATTATTTATATACAATATAATATACCCCGTTAAATTAAAAACTAATATTTCGAATTACGCATTAAATGCGATAGTCAGATAACGAAATCATTAAGATAAATTGCATCTGATTATTTCTTTTATATAAGTTAAAACAACCGAACTTAATTACGATATTCGAAATAAAAAATTTGTTGTTATTATTATAGTATTTCGAAAATTTAGGCATTTTCTAAAAGAAAACCTATATTACGTCAAGGTTTATACGAATTATTAAAATGTTATCCGATTTTCTACGGCTAAAGAATTTATAAAGCGATAATTACAATATGCGAAACAAATAGCAATTTTTGATTTTATTGTCGTTTAAAAAAGGGCTTAGAAAACCGCAAAACTAATACCTTAAGTAAACAACTACATTTTAAAAAGATTGATTAAAATTAGCTATACAGTTTTCGACATTACCTAAAAAGGATATTTATACCTATGCTAAATTATGATGATACGAGCTATACTATATAATATATACGAAAGATTTAAAAAATCAAATAATAAGTTATTTAAAAAATACAAAAGAAACTTAATACGTTAAATATATAAATATTAATTATACGAATATATAAAGATCTATAAAACTTTAAAACGATTTTAATATATTTTTTTTCTAAAATGAAAATAATAATTTAAAAAATACGATGATAATATAACGTTTATAATAAGGCTAAAATATAACATTATATATCTTATAAAATATTATACCTATTACCGGTTTTAAAAAATTATAAGATATAATAATTATAAATCTTTTTATTAAACTTCGTTTTTTCGCAAATCTAGCAACAAATATATATTACGACGGTATTTTTGTTAACGTATTACATAAACTCGTTGAATATACAAGTTCGTCGGACACTTTTTTCAACTATTATAACTATTTTTAATCGCCTATTTGTTAACAATAATATTATGAAACGTCTTACGAAAGAAACTAAAATAAACTTAGTTTTAAACGTTTTATTTTTATATAGGATGTTTTTTTATCTATTTTAAAAAAACCGAATTTATGGTAAATCTTTCCGACTTGATATTATTTCGAATTTGCGAAAGTTAAAGCCGTGTCACGGCACAGAAGAACAAGAGTCTAGCCATTACACCACTAAAAGTGGAACGTTGTCAGGTCGAGCCCTGACCGCCTTGTTCTGCTCTATATATCTACAAGATGCCACTTGGGACTGTGATATTAAGGGAATAAATTAGGCTCGCTTTTTAATTTCGAGCCTCCCGTTAATATTATGGCGAGGTTATTTACTTCGACTCTGATACGGCGCCGTTTTTTCGCAACATTACCGTCTTCTGAATATACGAAAATGCCCCTTTTATTCGCGGTCTTGGTTTAATATTGTGTAGAAGATAGCTATAAGTATTTCAGAAATGATATTACAAATCTTGCTTCGAATCGTACGTCGTAAAACAATCCGAGTTGGGATATAGAAGCAAGTATATCCCTTCGAGATTTTTTACAAATATTTGAAAGCAATCATTTATATGCTTTTTTTAGCTTATTTGCTTCTTAAACTCGTATAATCGCCGACTAGCAAGGAATCGCTCGTTATATATATAGGTTATGTATTTTCTAGAGCAGGCGATAACTGTTACAATTTAAACCAAGATTGATTGCAAGAACGGTCGGACTTACGCGAAAAGGTTACGTGATTTAAATCTTTTTTGATATCAAGATCTAAGTAAATTTATATAGAATCAATTAAATCTAATGGTATTGGATTTATAGTAACGTCAAAATCTCATAAAAATCTAATTAATCTAAAAAGGATGCATATATTTATTATTTCCATAATATAAATAATATTAGCTTATAATAAAATGTTATAACTTAAAATATCTGTAATATTATAAAATATAATAAATTACTATATTAATTACTTGGATTATTACAATATTTCTACTAATATAAATTCGTATAACTTAGGTCTAATAATTAGTTAAATTACTTAGCCGTTATATATTATAAATCTTTATTTAATAATACTGTTAAACTTTGAAAAATACCCTTATAATTAAAATATTAACCCCTACCCAGACACCTTCTGCTATTATGCAGCTTTAAGCCAGAATTAAGGAGTGTCACAGTCCCAAGTGGTACCTTGTAGGTATATAGAGTAGAACAAGGCGATCAGGGCTCGACCTGACAACGTTCCACTTTTAGTGGTGTAATGGCTAGACTCTTGTTCTTCCGTGCCGTAACAAGGAGTTTAAAAAATAGATGCAATAGCTCGTAGAGCAAGCGGCGACCGCTTCAATACGTATCGTTATTTTGCGATATAATATTACGACTTGACAGGTCTAGGCCTACAAGAACGGTCGCAACGATAAGAATAGCACGGCCCACCTCGTAAGTCACGTGATAAGCGATTATTAGTATATCAGTGATTATCTATGAACAACTAAGATTACAAAGGATCGTGATTACTACGAGAACGTAATTAATAATAAGCATTAAGATAATTGAAACTATATATACGTTTCTTATTTCCATAGTGTAAAAAATATTAATTTATAATGAAATAACGTTACCTAAGACGCTTTTGGTATTACGAGACGTAATACGTTATTATATTTATTATTTAGAGTTTTACGATATTTTTATTAATATATATCCGTACGATTTATATTTAATAATTAGTTTAGCCGTATAACCGTTATACGCTATAAGCTTTTATTTAATAATACCGTTAAAGTTTTAGTAATATCGACCGATATTATGTCTATTAACAAGCAATCCGAATAGCTTATTTATCAGGTTCTCGATAATCTTAATACTGGAACAGAATTCGAGGAAGAAAAAAAGTAGCTTCGCTTTTTTTGAAAGGAAGTTTTTCAACTGTTGGATGTTATGAATAAACGTATTATTTAGCTTAAAAAAGATAAGAATAACTTTACGACGTTTTTTTAAGCTGCTTACGAAAAGCTTAAAAAAAAGAAAAAATTCCAGAGATTAAAAAGTTCGTTAGAACGAATTAAGTTATTTAGTTAAATTTTATGAAAGAACTAGGCGAAGTTTTTAAGTTTTTTAAATCGGAAATTTTCAACGGATTTGGAATTAAATTCTAATTGTTTTTAACTTAATACCGAATATATTTTACGTATTTTTCTATTTGATTTTTTATATTTATTATATAAGTCAAGTTTGCAGTTCAACGATTTGCGGAAAACGCGGTTATTTGGTTCGAATCCGTTATAAGTATGTTATTTTGTCGACGAAAAGAATAAAACCCAAAGATAATACGAATGTATAACGATTACGAATAATTCGAGCAAGTATTTACAAAAGCTTTCGGAATAATAAACGAAAAAAATAAAAGTCGAAATACAGATTTCATAATTACGATAAAAAATTAATATCTAGTTACGATAATACGTTTATTAAGTTAATATTTAAGCTAAATTGGAAATAAAAAAATATTAATTGTCAAATTTTTCGATAGTTTAAAAAATGAAGTATAGGAAAAGGTTTTTAAGATTAATTGGCCTAATTATTTATTAGATTATATTATTATAGTAGTTAGGACGAATAATGAATAGTATACTTAGAGTACTAAAGGTACTAAAAAATAAAATAAATTTCGATATATATTTAATATTTCTCGATATAGTAATATTTTATACGATAATATACTATGATTTACAGATTTAGAAATACTTTAATACAAAAATAAAAGTAAAGTTAAGTATTATAATTGTGGCAAAATAAGATATTACTAAAGTCTTTATAAAAAGTTTAAAAAGTTACGATAAAATAATTAAATATCTATATAGAAAGGATACTTTAAGAATAATATAAAAAACGATATTAAAGTTATTAATATAATTTAAGTTTAATATGAACAAATATTATTTTAACAAGATATTCGATATAAAATGTAAAAAGTTAAGAAGTTAACCTAGAAAATATCAAAAAAAATAATAAGATACTTTCAAAGAATAGTTAAAAAATATTAGGAATAAATAGAAACTGTTTGTTTTAGAACTCTTAATTAATATGGTAAAATGTACGGTATTGATTGTCGACAAGAGGAATGCTTTAATTATAAAAAATAAAAACGATATATTTATAACAGAAATATTTTTATATATTATAAAGAATTTAATTTTCCGAATAAAATAAAATAAAAATAAGAAAGATAAATAACAATATCGATATTCTCGATTTATAGTTCCGAAAGACGATATTTATTAGTTAATAACAGCTAAAAGCTAGTTTAAGAAAAAGTAATACCCGTAAAAAAACCTTTTTATTATTATAAATAATATAATTAATAAACGGCAAAGTTAATTAGTATATCGTGGAAAAAAATTGTTAAAAAGCTATTATAAATTTCCATTTTCAGTTTATTTTTATTATAAGCCTTAAAGAACATAAGCTTTAAAGTGAGAAATCCGATAGTTTATATAAAACATTTACTAGAAAGACGATAATGATTAATAAGACGCTATATATAATATAGAAACATAATTTACTGAATAAGGAAAAGAAATATAGCAAAATTAAAAGCAATTAATATAGTTCGAAAAGATACTACGCCGACAAAAACGATAAATATAACGGCTTAACGTACTATATAAAAAATTATAAATAAAACTTAACAAATTCGAGAAAAACTTAAAACAAAAAAGTGTGCATAAAAAACCGTAAATTAACAAAACTTAAAGAAGTTAGAAAATATTTCTGAAAAAGGTTTTAAACGCGACGGTAGAAGCCGTTAATAACTTTATCATCCTAGATATACGAATCGAAACGCATTAATATATTGTAATAGTAAACTGTAAAACTTTAGACAAAAATTATATTATATCGGACGTTATTAATAAGTTTAAATTGTTATAAAGATATAAGTTATAACCTTATATAATTATAAATGCCAAAAGTCAAGATTTCATCTATAATAATAGAAAAATCTAACGTAAAATTAATTATTTCAAGATATTTATTTAAGAACAATATTAAATAATCGATTTCGATATCGTTTCATATAGAAATTACGATATAATTTTAAGAAAATTATGGATGTACTAATATAAAGCTTTGATTAATAAAGAAATTAATTAGATAAAATTCGCTTTATATCTCGTTAATAGACAGAAATTAAAGAAAATAAATTTTTAATATTCCATCGAAAATAGCAACAAAAATAGATATAAAAATACGATAAATACCTTACTATTTAAAGAATGACGATATAAGAAAGAAAATGGATGTTAAAGAAAAATATAATGTATTATTGTTATTATTAAAACGAAATCAAGGCAATTAAATAAAGATTTAAAATAGCAGTTTTAAAGTTAAGAAATTTAATTAATATGTTATCATAACATTACAGATATAAATAGTTTTTTAAAAAAGAATTTAATACGAAATTATTAAAATATAATAAATAAGATTATAAAGAAAATTTTATGGAAAATTTATTAACGAAAATAAATTACGCGTTTTTAAAGAATACTTGAAAAATCTGTTATAAAGAATATAGGACATTACGATTTATGGTCGATTATCACTAATTGAACGATATTATTATTAAAGATTAAATATTATTACCCTGAATTATTAACATAAAAAAACGATTATATAAAATTAAATAGTTTATAGTATTCGATTTTAATGATTAATATAATTTTATTAGAATTAAAAAATATATATAGAAAATAATTTTTAAAACGAAATATAGATTATTTAAATATTTGGTTATGTTAATAGGATTTACGAATGTATTAATAACTTTTTAACGGATAGTAAATTATTTATAATAAAAATACTTTAATGTTTTTGTTATATATTACTTTAACGATATTTTTATTTTTTAGAAAGTAAAAAAGTATATACAGGATGCGTTTATAAAGTCCTTTAAGTTTTGTAAAACGTAAAGTTATTAATTAAATCGAAAAAACGTTAATTTTTCAAATCAAAATTGAAATATTTAGAATATATTATTATCTTAGAGTATATTAAAATAGATTATAAGATAATCGTTGCGGTTATAATTAATAATGTATAAGTATTTTTTAGATTCGTTAATTATTATAATAAGTTTATTTAAAACTTTAGCAGAATAAGTATTTCTTTAATTAATTTTACTAAAAAAGCAGTTTTATAAATGTTATAAACGATAAAAATATTTTAGAAAATTAAAAATACAATTATTAATAAGCCAATATTGATTATATACGATTTAATACGTTTCGTTAAATTAAAAACTAATATTTCGAATTACGCGTTAAGTACAGTAATCGAATAACGAAATAATTAAGGTAAATTATATTCTATTATATTTTTTTATATAAATTAAAGGAAATCGAATTGAATTGAGGTATTCTAAATAAGAAGTGTGAGATAATGAAGGTGCGACGCTAGCCACAATACCAAAAGGTCAGCAATTCCAAACCTCCAATTGGGATTTGGACACTCTAATCCACCTTATAAGGACTAGCTGTGCATATCATCACAAGAAGTTTATGGCTATTATTATGGTATTTCGAAAATTTAAGCATTTTTTAAAGAACATTTATATTAAATTAAAGTTTATACGGATTATTAAAATTTTATCCGTTTTACGACGATTGAAAAAAATTTACAGAACGATAATTACGATACGTAAAAAAGATGGCGAACTTTAACTTTGTTATTATTTATAAAAAGAGATTAGAAAACGACAAAGCAAATACCTTAAATAGGCGATTAAACTTTGAAAAGAAAATTAATTAAAATTAATTATACAATTTTTAATATTAATGTAAAAGGATATTTATACTTACGTTAAAGTGCGGTAATACGGATTATACTATACGATATATATTACAAAATTAAAACAAATTAATTTACTAAATAACGAAAAAATAAAGAGATTACAGGTTTTAAAAAAGATATCGAATAAACAGAGTACGATATATATATAATTATTAATTATAAAAATATCTAGAAAATTGTAAAATCTTAAAACGATTTTACCGCATTCATTGTTTTTAAAAAGAATTAGTAATTTAAAATAGAGAATAATAATATAACATTTGTACTAAGGTTAAGGCATTACGATACAAATTATATAAAAATTATAATTGTTACATGTTCTAAAGAAATTATAATATTAAATTATTATGAATTTTATTATTAAATTTTTCTTATTTAGAAATTTAGCAATAAAAATATATTATAAAAATATTTTCGTTATCGTTAATCGATTTAAAAAGTTTTCTTATTTTTTATTTTATTATGAAGATCTTAATATAAAATCAATAATATATATATATTTTTAGAATCATTTTTAATATATATAAATAATTATACGAAAGTATTTTAAATAAAGAAATTATGTTTACCTTAAAGTTTTAATAAAGCTTTATATTATAAATCAGTTTAAATTATAAGTTATTTAACGCATTTAAACATTAAATAAACGGATAAATAAAACGGTTAAATTAAATATTAAAACTATATTTACGATATTATATTAATTACGAATAAAATAATTAGGTTAAAAAGTTACTTATTACTTAATTAGTTTGTAATATCAGTTATTACGAAAATATTAACATAATCTTAATATACGTAAACTTTAATTTCATATTAAATATCTATAAAAACGTATACGATAGACTTATTAACGTTAAAGTAATTTTTATACTAAAATAATTAAAAAAATTATATAAGAAAACAAACTTAAAATTGAAATTTGTACGAAATTATTTAAGCAAATATTATAACGAAAAACGGTTAAAAATTTAACTTTTAAAAAGAGGACATAGTTTACCTTGTTATTAAAAACATTTAAAAAAACTTAATAAAAAACTTAGTTTTAAATATATCTATTTTTACATTATTAAAAAAGGTTTTAAAACATGATTATTAACTAATGATTTTACTAAAAATTAAACTTTATTTAGTTTTTTACATTTTTTTATTTAACTCAGCAGTAAATATAATTAAAATATATATATCGTGAAATAAGATAGAGCTAAAAGCTAATATAATATACGAAATTAAAAAATACTAAATATAAAGAAAGCGGATGGTTTTACCTAATACTTAGTTAAGTGAAAAAAAGTATCCGGATTTCGAGAATATCTAAGAACTCGTTAAAAATCTTATTAGCGTTTAATATCTATTAAACAGTTTTTACCAGTAATAATGAAACCGTTAAAAATGGTATTTAAGTTAATATCGAAAAAGGGTTAATTAAATAAATTAAAACCGGATAAATTCAGCAGAATAGTAGTTTTCGTTCATACGATTACGGCGGTTTTGATAGCAGTTTCTTTTCTTTTCATTTTTATTTTTTTTCACTTGTTTAGAAATTAAAGGTTACGTTATATTATTACGATATCCTTAAAGCGAATTATAGATGTTTGTTTATGTAAACGAATAAGTTGTACTAGGATCTTATTTATTTTGTTTCTGATAAGGTCGTTAATTTCGAATTAATAACGTTAAAATTTTAATAAACGTTTTTTTATTAAGATCTTTTTTAATTTAAAACGTTAGTATTTGCGATCAATATTTTAAAATAAAAATACTAAGACGTTAGTATCGTTATAAAACTGATTATAAGTTATATTTTTTTTATTTTACGAAATAATTTTTATTATTTTGCATTTTAGATTTTTTGAAAAATACCAAAAATAAAGCATAATTTCGAATCCGAATTCGTTAAAAGCTTTTATTAGATTAGTACGATACACAGTAGAAGTACGAGATTTACAACGTGTTACGGCACAGACGAACAAGAGTCTAGCTATTTACATCACTAAAAGTGGAACGTTGTCAAGTCGAGTTCTGATCTCCTTGTTCTGCCCTATATACCTACAAGGTGCCACTTGGAACTGTGATACAACGGGTTTTAAAACTGCGAGAAAATATATTAAAATAATGAATATAGAAAGAAAATAACGTTTACTTATAAAATCTTAGAAATAAGATTTAGAGAGAAAAGAGATCGTGTTATGATTTGATAGGCTTAGGTTTGCAAAAACGGTTATAACGATAAGGATAATACGGCTTATTTCGTAAGTTACGTAATAAGTAATTGTTAATATGTTAATAATTACCTATAATTAAAATTACGAAAAATCGTGATTATTATAGGAACGTAATTAGTAATAATTATTAAGATAATTAAAGCCATATATACGTTCGTTATTTCTATAATATAAATAGCATTAGCTTATAATAAAACATCGTTACCAAAGACGTCTTTGGTATTACGAAACGTGATACGTTATTGTATTTATTGCTTAGATTTCTACGATATTTCTATAAGCATAAACCCGTACAACTTAGATTTAATAGTTGGTTAAATCGCATAGTCGTTACATATAAGTCAAAAAATCTTAGCCTTACGACGAAAAGAAAATGTACAAGGTTTCTTTATTTAAGTACGAATACATTTCCGTTTTCAGAATTTAAGTAAACTTACGAATAAAATTTTTACCATAACGATATTTCTTATAAAAAATATCTTAAATTAATTTAAGCCCGTTATAAAAGACTATTTGTCAAACGTTAAAACCGATCAGAAAAAAATTACTAGAACTTTTTTTCAATTAAGTAAACTGTAAAAAAAAAGTTAAAATCTAAATTTAAAAAATCCCAACAAAAAACGAATAATTACGTAATAAACTTTGAAATTTTAATAAAAAGTTTATTTTAAATACGTTTTTATTTTTAAAAACCTTATAACGAAAATACAATAAACAAGCGATAAAGATGATATTTTAATCGACATATTTTATAAAAATTAAAAAGGTAATGTTAAAAATAAAATTGTTAAACTTTGAAAATTTGAAACTTTAAATTATTATATTGTTAAAATAACTAAAGTCTACAACAAATTATATGAATAACGTATAAAACAATAATATTTTTAAGTATAAAAACTAAAGAGGTAATTAAGGAAAAAGCACCATGTGTTATTTATAGCCTATAATATTAAACCAGAATTTATAGAATATAATATCAATTATAAAGAAACTGAAATTAAATTAAATAAAATAATGATGAAAGAAAATATACAATTTATAAATATTGTACGTCGAAAGAATTACTGTAAAATAAATAAATATTGATACTCGAAATATATTTTAAAACGATAAAAAATGCGATAAAAAACATATTAATATAACTTGAAGGTAATATAAAAAAGAATTACTACGATAAAGACTTCGATAGAAAATACGAAGAATTAAAAGATTAAGTCGAAAAGTAATAAAAGAAAATAAGATAATATTTTCAAAACAATTTTAAAAAAATTTAAATATAAATGAAAATATCTGCCTTAAAGCCTTTATTCGGATAAATGAAATATAAGTAATATATTATTAATAAGAAAACTATTTAAGATATAATAATTCGGAAAAATTTATATATTAACGCATTATACTTATTTATATGAAACAATTTAATTTCTTCAACGAAATTAACAACTATGAAATAAAAAATAATAATATTAATATTTTCGAATTATCGTTTCTGAAAAAGATATTAGTAAATAAACAATTTCATAAACTTAACCAAAAAAATAATAGCCCTAAAAAAAGCTTTTTAACTTGTATAATTAATATAATTATTAAATATCTAAAATATTAGTTTAGTGTATTATCGAAACGCATTACCAATACGCTATTATGAATCTTTATTTTCAATTAGTATTTCTTATAAATGTAAAAGAAAAATAAATTTTAAAAAAATCGATAATTTAATTAAACGTTTAGTTAAAAATAATAACTTCTAAGGTGTCTAATAAAATAAAATCTATATTATAAGAAAATAATTTATTTAATTAAAAAAGAATTAGAACAAAATTGGAAATAATGAATATAATTTTAAAGTTCAGCACGCCGGTAAAAAAGATAAATATAGTAGCTTAATACGTTATATAAAAGATATAAATAAAATTCGATAAATTTGAAAAGAATTTAAAAGAAATTACCTATAAAAGAGTTATAAAATAACGAAATCTGGAAAATTTGAAAAAAGTTCTTAAAAAAGGTTTTAACTGCAACGATAAAAACAGTTAATAATCTTATTACTCTGGATATATAAATTCGAATATATCAATATATTGCAATAATGTATCAAGAGATTTTAAGCGAAATTTAAACCATATTGAATATAATTAATAAATATAAATTACTATATAAAGATAAGTTAAAGTTTTATATAACAACGAATATCGAGAATTAATATTTTGCTTATATTAACGAAACAGTTAAACGCCCAATTAACTATGTCGAGACTTATATTCAAGAACAATATTAAATAATTAATTTCAATAGTATGTTATTAAGAAATTACGATATGCTTTTAAGAAAATTTCAAATATACGAATATAAAACTAGATTTAATAAAAGAATTAATTAAACGAAATTTATTTTACGTTTCGTTAATAAATAAATAAAAATTAAGGTTTTAATATTTTATTGAACATAGTAATAAATATAAGTGCAAATATAAGATAAATACTCTTTATCCAAAAAGACTAAATATAAAAAATTTAAGTATTAAAGAAAATATACTATATTATTATTATTATTAAAACGAAATTTCGATAAGTAAATAACAATTTAAAATAACAATTTAAAATAACAATTTTAAAAGTTAAAAAGTTTAATTAATATATTATTATAATGTTACCGCTGTAAATAATGTTTTTAAAACAGTTAAATCCGAAATTACCAAAATATACTAAATAGGATTATAAAATAAATCTGAAAAAAAGGGTTTTCGACGAAATTCTATTTTATTTATAATATTAAGCCAAATAAATTACGTGTTTTTAAAAGCTATGTGAAAAATCGGTTGTAAAAAGGATAAATTTAATTTCTAAAATTACTAATCACATATTTTATATTTCTTTATATTTAAAAAAACCGAGAAATTACGCTTTATAATCGTTTTTCGAAAATTGAATAATATTATTATTAAAAATCGAATATTATTACCCTTAAATACAAAAATAAGAAATCGATTGTACGTAACTAAATAATTCATAATATTTAACCTTAAACATAAGTACAATTTTATTAAAATTAAGAAAGAATATAATGAAAAATAAATTTTAAAACGAAATATAAATTGTTTAAATACTTACTTATATTAATAAAATTTACGAGTATATTAATTTCTTTTTAGTAAATAACTAATTATATATTCCAAAAGTATTTCGATAATTTTATCGTTTCTTCTTGTGACGATATCCGTATTTTTCAATAAATAAAAAAGATATGTGAAAAATAGATTTACAAAATGTTTTGAGTTTTATAAAACCTAAAGCTATTTATTAACATAGGAAATTAGATTTATATATAGAAAGTAAAATATTTAGGATATATTAATATTCTGAAATATATTAAAATACGTTTTTAAAAATCCTTATAGTTATAAAATAAGAAATACTAATAACGGTAAAGAAAATATAAATATTTTTAAATTTATTAATAACTATAAGGAATTTATTCGAAAATTTAGTAAAATTATTTTATCTCTAGTGAACTTTATTAAAAAGATTTATATTAATATTATAAACTGTAGAAGTGTTTTAAAAAATTAGACGTAATTATTAACGAATTACTATTAATTATATAGAATTTAATACGTTATATTAAGTTAAAACGCGATATTTCGAATTATGTGTTAAATACAGCAATTAAGTAATAAAACAATTAAAACAAAATATATTTTATTATATTTTTTAAATTAACTAAAAAGAACTAAATTTAATTACAGTATTCCGAGTGAAAGATTTATAACTATTATTATGTTTTTTCGAAAGTTTAAGTATTTTTTAAAAGGAAATCTATATTAAATTACAGTTTTTACGGATTATTAAAATTTTATTTATTTATTACGATTAAAGAACTTATAGAATAATAGTTACGATACGTAAATAATACGATATATTTCGACTTTATTACTATTTATAGAAAAACATTAGAAAACGATAAAGCCGATATTATAAATAAATAATTAATTTTTTAAAAAACGCTGTTAAAGTTAATTATAAAGTTTTCGATAATATATTTAAATAAAAATATTTATGCTTACGCCAAGTTGTAATAATACGAATGATATTATACGATATATATAAAGAAATTAAAAATTAAACAAATTAATGTATTAAAAAATAAAAGATCAAATAAGGTATAAATTTTAATATTATATTAAATAAACTAAAAATAATATATATATAATGTTAATTATGTATATATTTAAGGATTTATAAAGTATAACATAAATTTAAAGTTTTTACTCTTTAAAAAGTTTAATTTTAAAATGAAAAAATTAATATATTTTTTAAACTAAATTAAGGTATAATAATATAAACCTTATAGAAAATTGCGATTATTATCGATTGTAAAAAGATTATAAAATTTTATGAGTATAGACTTTTTTCCTAAATTTATCTTATTTAAAAGTTTAGCGACAAAAATATATTACGATAGTATTTTTATTATCGTCGATCGATTTATAAAACTTTTTTCTTTTTATAATATTATGAAAATATAAATACGAAATCAATAATATATATTTTTTTAAAATATACCAAATTTTAATATATATGGATTATTATACGAAATAGTTTTAAATACAATATGATAATAGTTTTAAAATTTTAGGATATTGTTACATTATACATCGGTCCAAATTTTAAATTATTTAACCTATTTATATTTTAAACTAACAGATAAATAAAACGATTAAACTAAATATTAAAAATATATTTACGATATTATATTATTTATAAATAAAAGATTAATTTAAAAACTATTTATTATTTAATTCATTTATAATATTATTGATTAGAAAAGTATTAAAATAATTTTAATATAAACAAATTTCCAGTGTATTCCAGATATTTATAAAATATATATACGAAATGTATTGAGGTTAAAGTAATTTTTACATTAGAATATTTAAAATAATTATATTAAGAAAAATTAAAATTAAAATTCGCATAAAACAAATTAAGTAAATATTATAATAAAAACCGTTAAAACAAGTAATGTTCAAAAAAGAGAAAATAATTTATTTTGTTGCTGAAAATATTTAAAAAAGTTTTAATAAACAGTTCATTTTCAAATATATTAGCTTATATAAAATCGTTGAAAAAGGTTTAAAACGCAATTATTAACTGAAATTTACATTAAACTTTAAATTTTATTACATTTCTCGTTATTTTATTTAAGATATTAATACTCATAATTAAAATATATAGAATATAAAATAATATACAAATTAACGATAATATAATATACGAAATTAACAAAATATTCGATAAAAAACATTTAAATTCTAAAAATACTTAGAAGCTAGTTAAAACTTTTATGAACGTGTAGTATTTATTAAAAAGTTTTTATTAGCAATAATGAAATTATTAAAAAGAGCTCCTTAATTAAGGCCTTTAAGTATGGACTAATTAAAGGAGTTAACGGGTCGTACGAGTAAAACGGCCGTAATCTCTATACGTTTCTATTTCTTTAATTTATTAATTATTTAAAGTTTATAATTAATAATTTAAACCTTTAATGTAAAATTTTTAACGTTAAAAATGAAAAAGGCTGTTAATAGTTTCGTTAATATTACGTTATTTACGCACCAGGTTTTTTTTCTACTTTTTATTAAAGATAGAAAAAGATTTTTTAATAATAATTTTTTTCTAATACGACATAGAGAGTTGATTAACATACCATATTTATTATAATAATAGTAATTTCTAATATATTTGTTATAATCACGAATTCTTTTAAGTATTTAATATTTAATATTATTTTTGAAATAAGAAATGCACGGCATTATTTTGAACCCAAATTTAATAAATAAATAATTTAAAACTTTAAGCTTTTTTTAATTAGGACGATTACGAAATTTGCTGTTAATGATAAGATGTGTTATGGTAAAAATTAAGGATTTACTAGGAAAGAAAATTTTTAAAAATAAAGATCTTAAAAGAAGAGAGATCGTATTACGACTTGTACAAAGAGGTTACGTAATTTAAATCTTTTTGAAAAATTAAAATCTAAGTAAATCTATATAGAATCAATCGAATTTATTAGTATAAGATCTATAATAATGTTAAATTTTAATTAAAATTTAATGACCTTATAAAAAATATATATTCGTTATTTTTGTAATACAAATAATATTAGTTTATAATAAAATATAGTTACTTAAAATATTTTTAGTATTATAAGACGTAATAAGTTACTATATTTATTGCTTAGCTTTTTACGATACTTCTGCCAATATAAACCCGTATGACTTAGATTTAATAATTCGTTAAACAGTCTAGCTGTTACAACAACTCGGCGAAATTTGACGAAGTTGTAGTAAAGCGGTAATTCGCGTTTGTCGATGTGCTTACGGTAATAACTTTCTTATATTAGTCTGCCTATTATTATGTGGTTATATATAAAACAAAAGATAATAAATTTGTTATTGTATTTAAAATAAGCTATAAAACATTCGAAAATATATATGTATTTACTGTTCAAATTTCGTATGATGGATTAATAATTTATTAATATTAAAAATATGATTTAATTTACAAAACTATTTTTTATTTTTTATATTATAATCAGATATCGGATATTTGTCCTTAATTCGCTGGAGAGACGGTTCGTAAATAACTCGATAAGAGTTTTTTAGAAAAATAATAAGGTTTTTAATAATCGATATACCTTTATTGCTCCGTAATAAAACAATATAAAATAACGTTTTTAAAAGTCGTTCGCGTTTTGGCATTATACAACAAAGCCGATTGAATTGCAAGCGGTCTTGATTAATATGGAAAATTCTTTCGCGTTTCAATAGGTATATCCGCTTTTAAATACGACGAACTTTGTCGAATTTTTTTTAAATACGCGTTTCCGTTCGTGTAATTTATTCCGCCTTAATTTTAACTTATAAATAATAATTTGTATTTCGGCATTATTTATTTCGAAAGAAAGATTTTTTAGATTTTTTCGATATAACGATATACTTTTCCCTTCGTTTTAGCTTGTTTTATATCTTTGTCGACAAAAACGAAAAAAGCTCGAGATTTTTTTTTAAACGATTTTAAAACGGAAATTTTCTAAACTATTTATAGAAGTTATAAAGCTTAAATAATTATTCGCGAAAGTCGCTTGATTTATATATGCGACGAACTTTATTAATTCATCCTTCAAATAATTATTACCTGGATTTAAATTAGCCGATTACGGATATAGAAAAACGTGCAGGGATCTTATTCGTAACTTGGATTAGGGCCTCGCGACGTATGCCATACATTGTTGCCGGTAGTTCTATTCTTGCCTTCAGTAATATCTCCTTAAGTTAATTATTAAACGTAAGATTTGTTTAGATCTTTTCCGTCGGCCCGTCCACGAACACTTCTAGAAAGACGAGCAGATTAAGAACGTAATTAGCCTATTCGAAAACCTAGTACTTTTGATTTAATAATGGTTTGACAGTTAAAATCTATTCGATAATACGGTATTTTTTAAGCGTTTCTATAGCAAAAAAAAATCACAAACATAAAAAGCATTAAATTAACAATAAAAAATTAACTGGGTAAAAGTTTATATAAAATATAAATTGATTTATATTAAGCAAACAAGTTAATAATAAAATAATACCTTTTAAAAGATATATTTAAGCTTACTTTTAGAAATTTTTATTATGTATTTCTTTCGCAAATTTTCGCTTTAAATTATATCGCAATTTCAATTTATTATTTTTAAGCAATTAATATTTTTATATTTTACGATTATTAACTAAAATTTTTAAATTCCGTAAACCGTAATATTAACCTTATATCGCGAACGTTTATCTTTTTTTTTCGGATCGATCCTTTATTAGTTTTATTTAATCTAGCTCGTATAAAAATATAACATTTTAATTTAGTATTAATAAATACTCCATACGCTTTGTAAACATTCTTATATTAATTACTTTACCAAAACTGCTTTTCTGAATATATATAATTTTCGAAAATAAGGCAAGTTTTTAATCGCTTGACCTTAAATAAATCAATTCTTTTCTAACCAGCCTTTAATATCTTATTTTATAATTAATTTTACGGATTATAATAATATAATATTATCGAAAAACTTATATTTATAATGCAATCTGTAAAGTTTTTCAAAATTAAAGATTTTAAATTTTTTATATATGAATCGAATACAAAATATAGTACGTAATTCAGAACGGTTTAAATAATACCCTGTTCGTCGAAATTAAATACGTTTACGATAAATATATCAATAAATTCGGCAAAATACTTTAATATTTTCAATTTATTGTAAGGGGCTGCATACGCAGTAACTAAGGATATGGGCCACAACAGGTCTATTGAGAAATCTAGGTGTCACGGCGCTGTACGTCTCTTGGGTTTCTGAAAGATATTCTGTTGTTGCATGAGGAAGAAAGAAGAAAGCTATCTAACAAACGCGGAACGCTTGTGTATATATAGCGAAACGGCGGCTTAAATAAGCCGTTTTGCTAGTGCCGTAACACTAGGGAACAGCTAAGAAGATGCGTGGGAGCAGCTAGCTATATATACAGGAGCTACGGGATTAGCGCTACGCTAATCCCTCCACTAGGGCCCTTGGCCCGTGACATTTATATAAAATAAATTCGCGGTATATTTTTTGATACCTTAAAAACGTATTAACCCAATTCGGAAATAAAAAGAAGTTTGTAAAAAACGACTTATTCGAACTATATTTCTATCTGAGTGTCGTATCTCCTTTTAGTATAATCCAAGACGTTACGTAAAACGGGGTTATCGTCGACATCTATATCGTTATTATTAAAGCCGTTTTCTTCGAAATATCTTCTTCTATCTTCTACTATCTTTTTCCTATCCATCTCCGACGCGATAATCTACTTAAACAAATTAAATCGAATAATAAGTAAAAGAATTAAAAAAATAAATATATATAGGTTAATCGGCTAAAATAACGATAAAAACGACGATACGTAATCTAACTGGTTCAGATAAAAGATAATTGCTAGGAAAGGATAAAAATTCATAATTACCACGTAACTAATAGGCATACTGAAAAGTCGAACTTAACAACGATACATATCGAAAAAGGCCCAAAACTAAGTTTTTATAATATTTCTGGGCGGATTTTCATAAGTTGTCAAGGGCCTCTTTTCTGTACCCCAGATGGCCGAAAATGGCTCCCCTGTCACAGCCCTCGCGGAAAGTTGGCACTTTGCATTTTTCGGAACTCCATTGTCCTGCATAGCACTGCTTCGTTATCTAAACCAATTTTGATCACCTCCCCGAGGTGTCCGGAGTAGTACCTGAGCGATTCCTGAGTAGCGCCTGAGTAAAAGCGATGTGGGTTAGGTAAGTAACTGGGGTTGGTGAGAGCAACTTTCGGGAAACGCAACCAGCAATGGTTCGAGTGCCCACCTTTTGGAATCCAACATCCACACACACAATCTACGATCGAGTCAAATTCTTAGTTGGTCTCTTGAAGATCGTGTTGCGATATCGAGAGTGTTGGCCAAAAGGTGCCGTGATAAGTCAGCAGATGACCTCGTACTGCGTTGTAGGTAGTAGATAATGTATTCTATGGCTGAGATGCTCGATATAATGGTATCTACCTGCTTGGTTGTCAACGCTAGCTTCTCTTCAACATAAAGCCGACATTTCCATCTGGCACGGCCACTTGTAGTCGCTGTGGCATTTTTTTTTCTTTTTTTCATAGAATTTACCGTCTTCTCTAACGCTCTCAGTGTCTTCCTGAGGCCAGACGGACTCGCGTTCTTCCCCTTTTCTGTGAGCTTTTCATTTGCCTTATTCGCTTTGGAATTTGAAAATGAACTCTATGATGTCTGTTGGATGCCATGTTTCTTTCGCTTGGGGAGCGGGTTCACATCGCTGCCCTCGTTATCAATGCTGCTATTTTCGTCATCCACAGCCTTCCGTCTTCGTGTAGTCATGGCTCCCTGCTTCACAGCATCTAGAGTATGCTGTGTGATTTGCTCTTCCCTATGGTTGTTCTTCTCGAGGTCTGCCTTGATGCTGTCATTGCACATTTGTCCAGTCGAGCGATGAGGCTCTGTTCCTCAACTAGATTCCGGGGTATGTAGGCCAAGTTGCGTTTGCGGATCGCTTCCTCGACTGCCTCCTTCACTGTGGCATCAATCTTCTCTTGGAAGCTAGGCCAGAGCGCTGATTCCGCCATGTTGAAAGCATTTCCTGATGTTTGACTGCCCAACAGCTCGTTCCACCTGCCGGATGATTTATCCAGGCTAGACCCTGGTACCACACACATCAAGCATATATAGCTGAAGAAGGATAAATTATCAGGTTGGTCTCTAGAAGGTCCCAATAAAACAAGCGAGGTAGCGAAGCCTCCTTAAAATACGCGATACAGCAGTATCTAAGAGAGAGCGATACTAGAGGTATTTGATACAGACCCTCAAAACGAATCCAAGACTTAGCTACTGTTCAGGTGCCGAGGCTAAGTTTCACAGGTTGTATTTCCGGTTGGCTACTCTGATCGTGCAAGTCGCTACCAGATATGCGTCTCACAGCTGGCTAGGCGGTGCCTAGGCAATAGTAATGTGAATGGTGGACGAGGCACAAGATATGGATGCATAAGAGTATTTAATGTATACATCCTCACATGCGTGCGACAACGCCTTGTAAACAGGATGCGTACATAGTCTAAGTAACTTGGTGGTATCTTCTCCTATCTCACACAGTGCAGCATTGAGCACCCCAAACCGCCAATGCCGCCGCCAGCCCTATACCCTGCTCAGTGGCTTGCTCTGCCTGCAATTTGTCGCTGTATGTACGCGCTGCTGTATTTTCTTTCGTTATTCCGGCTCAATCGTCGCTAGTATTGACTCGAGGCGTCTTTCTCTTCATTTCAGATCGGGTAGACCGTGCCGAACGGACGGCATGCAGTGGGCGGCTGCAGGTACCTGCTGTGTATTGCTTCGTTTGCCATAGCGACGCGTTACTGGGCGACAATCGAGTATGCAGGGTAACCCGCTATTTTCCACCTCCTGGACAATACCCTTGTACCAGTGCTTCGAAGTCTCGGTCTGTAGGGGGTTGGATGGTTTGTAGCAGATGGCTATTATGGTCTGTTCCTCCACTTGCGCTGTTCCTTTAGCCACTCTGCTGATGTCTGTCCTATGATCTAACATTCCTCTGATCTAAGGCCTGTGCAAAGGAGTCGCCTACTTCATTCTGCCCTGGATTCACGAGCTCTTCCTCTCTCTCTATGCATTCTACGCATCATGGACGTCCGTCAATTGGCTACACCTCCTAGCTCACAAGTCCGTGAAGCTAGAGCGGACGATCGTGCAACTCGCCAATGTGAAAACGGACTTACTGTAAGTGGCCCATAAGATCTTGCCCGGGATCGAAGCTCATCACTTAAAGCATGAAGTGGCTACGGACGAGAATGAGTCTTTGCCTCCTACTGGTACCGCAGCATGTCGAGCATGTCATCCTCCGAATTCTAGCCAAGGATTTCGTAGTGGTGTATGCCATCAACCGGGCACTACTCATGAGTTAGGCCTCATAGATTTGTGCACCCAGCTCGAGGGCTACTACTATGAGTGCGATGATCTCCAAGAGTTCTACGATTTGGTAGCCACTAGACTAGTGTCCCCCAGCGAGCCGAGCCGTCGCCCAAGCGGCGCAGAGGTCAAGCGCTGGGTCGCCGCTGTGTGTGAACAGAGGAAGCGGGTTTTGCTCTCGGGCCGAATCCCACCATATCATGAGGGCCGCGAGAAACTCGACCAGGCTATCGATGGCTGGGTGGAGATAGAAGGACGCCGAAGCATGCAGCAGGCAGTATCGGACTTGGCGTCGAGCCACCTCCTTGCATTCGGTTCCGAGGAATCTACGTCGGAATTTATCTTCTTGCCCGCGTACCGGGACAGACTCCGCAAGAACGCTGAACACATCAGCAAAAGAACCAGCGAGAACGGGAAGGCGAACTCGGTTATCTGCATGCGCCTCGTGCGGTTTGTCGAGGGCCTGTTTGAACGACACCAGGAAGATCTCGCACCACTGCCGAGGCACCCACCTGGAAATACTTCGTGTTCCTCAATCTCCCCTCTTCCAGAGGCCAATTCAAGTGCCCCAATCGTGGAGGAGCGAGATACCACCTACATATCAAGCAATTCCTCCTCCAAAGCCAATCGACCTGAAGAACCTCCGTACCCCCCAAGGCCCCGCCCAGCGGCGCATACACCTATATCTAGGCCCGTAGTGAGAGTCTCTGAAACCGAGACCCGAACGCCGCTCCTCAACACTGATGTCAACACCGACACGGAAGCGTGCCAAGACAGGACTTCGGGCAATCTTGGTCGATCGAGTCTGGAAGAGCCTTCTCAAGACACACCAAGGCCCTCGGGCTCGAGCATCTCAACGCCACCAAAAGGGCTAAATGGCGAGGGCAAGGCTTTGTCCACCAAGTCCTCTATTGTCTCTAAAGAGAAGGCAGCCGCGGTCAGAGTGAAAGTAGGGGCTGAAGGTCGGACGGCCCAAGGAGCATCGTCACTGTCTGACCCAGCCCCCAGTCAAACTTTATCAGGCAAGAAACATGCTGCCATTGACCCACCAATTTTTGATGGCCCAGCTGTCAAGCGACAGATGCTGTTGTTCAGGGGAGGCTGGACAGAGCGTCAGAAGAGGTCCACGAGAAAGCCCTCAAAATCAAAGAAAACTTCTACATGGTCACATTCACATTCGACTGGCAAAGCTAAGATAAAGACACGGCCAGATGCCGCCACTCAGCCGTCTTCCAGTCCTAGCACGGCAGGGACTTGTTTGACTTCTCAGAGTGAAACCACCCCATGTCATTCACGCCATCTGACCCGTAGTAACGCTGCAACTGAGCCACGGAGTGCTGGTTATAGAACGGGTTTCCATCCTGCCGCCGCAGCACAAGCACAGATCCTGACAGGGAATAGGGGCCAGCCTCGGTCTCCTAAGGAGATATCGTCGGCCCCTTATCCGAATCAAAAGCGCGAGCTTGGAGAATTTGATGGAGCTGAGGTCATCGACTTGACTATTTCCCCCGACCGCAAGCAAACCAAGCGGGAAGAACTGGCCCTCAAGAGCCCCCCGGGGTGTACCGCCGGCTCGAATCGGGATATGGTTTGCAGAGGGTGGAAACTGGAAGAGTCTTCCAAATTGCAAAGCATGGAGCGGCGGTTAGCGAACCTGGAGAAGTTGATTGACTCGCAACGGGGGGTAATGGGTGTTTATGGGAAGCAGGGAGAGGGGAGGTGAAAGCTGGCCCACACGGTCAAACGGGATTATCAGCATGAGACAGTGGATCGCACAAAGAGCCAGCTAGACATTGCTACCTAATATAATGCTAACGTTAGTACATGCGTATTTTAAGCATTTTCCCACGATGGGTGGTTAATCCGGTTGTATCGTATTCTCCATTTCGAGTCCTCAGGCACCGGATCTGTTTAGCTCTCCAATTCTCCATTTTTGTAAGACTACCTAACCGGGTTCGTGAATGCGCAGCTTACCAGGAGATGGGAAAGCCCCTGCTGGTAGCTAGCACCCGTGGGTACAAGTTAACAAGCCAGCCTCTCTAAGCACTTTAACAGCACGGGCAGAACAGGGAGGCCGAAGAAACAGGCTATCGTTACTACTCAATGAGTACCACCAGACGGAGGAGGTAGGAGTCTGGTCCGGAGACGAGGTAACTAGCCAAGCACCGGTCCTGGGTGATATGCTGGCATTTTGCTTCGGGTTCTTCGAAGGTATACCGTGCAGCAGACACTGTCTGTTCCGATACGCCTTGACAAGGTATAGTTTCATTTCGCCGCAGGGAAAAGCAAACAGCCCATGTTCGAGAGCGCGTAGCGTCCCTTGCGAGATGCACAGGGTTCCGCCTGGAAATTAAAAGAAGGGGCGTTTTGTAGGTAAGTGCGTCAGGCGAAGAAAAAAAAATTTGAGGCGGGAGCGTGGAAAAGGGGACTTACAGGGTAGCGCGTTCCCGGCTTGGTTCCAGGCAGAGCGCGACGCGAACCAATCATGAAACTGATACATGCGGCTTCTCCAAAGGATGGACATTACCGACATGATATTTACGGTCCTGCATGTTGTGAAATGGCCGTGCGAGCAAGTTTAGGCTGGCACTTGGTCTGGCGAGAAGCGGCGACTGTGACGGCTGATAATAACACACACGAGAGTATGATCCAGCGCTGTCAGGGTGGAAGAAATACAATCAGAACCAGGCATCTGCCCGGGGCATACACTGTACATTTTCACCACCCGCCTAAATGCGCAGCTGGTGGTAGCCCGATTGCGCATCCGTGCTGGAAGCATGATTCCCAAACAGCGAGATTTGCCAAGGTGCTTATCCGTCCTTGTCGGGCGCGAATAGGAGAAGGCCACTGTCTCTTCTACCCGGATTCACGGTCGCGTCCCGGCTCGGTTAGGATTGTTGGACAAGGGACCCTGGATGCCTGCATCTCCTGTCTTTCAGGCTCAATTTATGTTATACGTATTTGCACTCCGAGGATTTGTCGCTTAGACCCTGCACACTCTGGCAACTCCCACACTCTCTCATTCCCCTCGAGATATAAAGACCACCTCATCGGCTTCTATTCCTCTTACACTTTCATGGAGAAGCAACCGGTTACTTGCCTCTGAAACGACAATAGCGCACATTCGGGATAAGTCCCAACCAATCTGCAACTATGTAAGCAGCGGTAGCCACTCATGGGCCAGTCTGATACCTGACACGGCCAAGTCCAGGTTCGAAGCTGAAGGGCTAGCATAGTTTATATACACGCAGAATCTCTGGTGGAGTTGGCTAGTCCATCCATAAGCACCGCTACACCAAGGCTGTTGCGCCACGCCGAGCTCTACGGGAGAAAGATGATGATTTCCCGGCCACCAAGGAACGATCATGGCTCACTGCCGCCTAGTAAGGGCAAGGCTGTAGGCCGACGAGAGGCCCGGCCAATCTCTCCACCAACGTCGTCACAACCTGCCAATGGGTCCAGTCCCTTAAATACGGAATGCCATGTCCTTAAAAGCAGATCGCAACGCCTAGGAGACCGGGAGAAAGTGAGAAGCGCGTCGACGGACCATAGTGAGCCCGGCGCATCTTTGGGCGCCATCCCCTACCGGCAACAATCAGAGGTGAGCCTGGATTACCTTCACCGCCCAGGAAAACTAGCCGAGTTTAGATGCGCTGACCTCCAACAGGTTGGATCGGATGCTAGCACCACTAAGAGCCCGACTCCCCCGTACTCGGCGCAGTCATCACTTAGGCAGGACGGTCTTCTGTCCGGCAATGGCGGTGGTGTCACGGGAGGGCATAAAATTAGCCAAGAAGAGAGAATACAGATTCTCAAGCTATGCCACGGGCACAGAATGATTCTCCTCAACTGTCCAACTACGTCGATCAGCAGCGACGAGGAGTTTTGGGAGCTGATCTTAGAGATGATAAAAGTTCAAGTGAGACACGATTTACCTGAAAGGCGGTCCAAATGGTCCGCCGTGAAGGAACTGGTGAACCTGAGCATATGCCGGAACCGCCGAGACCGGACATCAGGTCGTCATCCACCACCGCAAAGAAACGAATCGGCGGTGGTCCACGAGCTTGACTTCTGGATAGACCAATGGAACCAGGTCTGGAGACTCCGTGAAGTCCTCGTCTATGGGGCAAAGTTCTTTACCGCACTCAAATATCTCCTCGGCACAAGCGATATTGAGGACCTAATCGGTGACCAGATGGAAGAGTCAGACAGCTCGACGATCAGTCCCCACATATCCATATGCTTGCCTCAGGTTCAAGAAGCGATTCGTCACTGCTACCGACAGCTTGAAGAGTCGCCGCGCGGTACTCAATCAGGCTCCGGGGAAATATGTGATGACAACCACCAAAGCCACATATCAGATAACGGCTCGTCAAGTGATGAGTCCATTGAGACTTCTTCTGGTGCGGCGGAGGAGCGGGGAGCCTTGGAAGCGACTCCCAAGGCATCGCGGCTACGGCCGCAGGTTCTCAGTATGGCATCCAAGGGAAAGGAGGTCGAGGCAACAAGGCCTATTGAAACCAAGTCCCTTGCCGAGGAAGGCAGACAGACGAGGAGCGTGTCCAGAGCCGCTTCAGCAGTTCTAGGCACTACGCCCGCGGCAGAGGTCAGAAGACAAGAGCCTGCTGAAATGAGGAGCAGGCGGAGCGCCAGTCCATATCCGCTGAAGCCCTGCTCTGATATCGCCAGATTGTCTGCCCGTGCGGATTCGATCGACGACGAGGACTTGCCGGACCTTAAGGCTCTATTCTCTGGTCGAAACTCAGGGCACGGGCAAAATTCAGAATCCAGGCAAACCTCACCGTCCAACCAGACAGCTCCTGACCCGGACAATGCAGTTGAGAACCGGTCGAATGGGGAGCCAACTTCGACTAGGAAGAAGCAAACCCCATCAAAGAAAGAGGGCAAGCATGTACCGAAAGGTAAGAGGCTTGACCACAGTCACGAGGGAAATGCCCCAGACACTGCAGGTGATGGCGCTGGGAGAAA